>LNAC01001424.1:44035-194411 GCA_002007465.1 Ailurus styani
GGCAAGATTTCGTTTCTTTTGATAGCTGCATAATATTCCATTGTATATATATACCACATCTTCTTTATCCATTCATCTGTTGATGGACATCTAGGTTCTTTCCATAGTTTGGCTATTGTGGACATTGCTGCTATAAACATTCGGGTGCACGTGCCCCTGAGGATCACTACCTTTGTGTCTTTAGGATAAATACCCAGTAGTGCGATTGCTGGGTCGTAGGGTAGCTCCATTTTCAACTTTTTGAGGAATCTCCATACTGTTTTCCAGAGTGGCTCATCATTATTTTTATAGCTTTATTTCACTTACCCCAGTCTTCAATCACCTCATTGATTTGTTTTCTCATTTTTCTCCTTCACTAAAATAGAACTTTCCATGAAGAGAAGGATCATTTCTCTTCTTCATATCTGCATCCGCAGGTCCTACAATCTTGCCCAGCACTGTAGAGACACAAAAATAGTGAGTCACACCTGTATACATTTAATAAATATAAATAATTTTGAAAATAAATATTTGAGGGAAACACATAAACACTTTTCTGGTCTCATGTTCCTGATTATTGAGGTCATGCAAAGTTTAATATCCCCACAAGATTAAATTTTTCTAAAGGCCTCTATATATTTTTGTATGCCACATAACAATTTCAGTCTGAAACAAAACCTGGAATTCATGGCAAAGGAAGCCAGCAACATCTGACTCAGATATGACTTCACCTGTGTGGGTGTTTTCCACATAAACTGTGAGTGTGTTCATGACAGAGTAACTTGGCTTCGAAATGCTGCACCCCAAATACTCTCTTTGTTTGTGAATGTTCCTGTGACTCTCTGACAGTAAGAACTGTTCATTCTTATTTCTGGCTCTTGGCAGCTTACAGATGCTTCCTGATAGTGCTCCTGGCAGGTTACTGGTGGGGCCTGTTGTTTATTACCCTATCTATCAAGTCCTATTTATTTTTAAAATAAACTTTAAGTATACTGTAAACTCCCTTCAAAAACAGATTTTTCCTCCTCTTTTACACTTGACAAGGCTCTAAAAGGAATAGTAACTCTGTCTTATAAATATTTGAACCTGAACCTTTTAGGAAAGAATTATACTTAAGGTTCTCAAGAACAGGAATAGTCTCTGTCTAAAATCTCCCTTACAGTTACTTATTTTCTCTGTCTCTTTCTTTCGTTCTCTCTCTCTTTTTCCCTTGATCCCTTATTTTTTTAAATTGTATTATCTCATTCCTGCTTCTCTATTGCCCTTCCCTCTCCTCAGTCATCCCACCCTGAGTCCAATTCTCTAATCAAAACCACCATCCATATCTTACTTAAACACTGGTTGTATATTGTAAATGTCTCTATCAAAAAGGTTAAAGTGCATGTTACTTACAAGGTCATTGGGCCTACAACTCTTTCTTGGTCCTCCATCATGCAACCCACCATTTCTTTCATTGGAAAACTCTAGTATTTTCCAGCACGAAGCTGGTGAGTAAAGATATTGACAAGGTGCAACATAAAAGAGCTTTAAATTTAGAGTCATACTAATTCAGGTTCAATTCAAACACTACTACTCGTTAGCTGTGGCTCTGAGCATGTCTCCTAACTTCTCTTAGTGTATTTCCTCATTGGAAAAGGGAGGACTAAGAACCCCTATCTGGGTAAACATTCCAAACATTCTCTAAATATTTCCAGATCTTCTTCTGAACACATTCCACCAGGGTTTTTTGTTTGTTTGTTTTTCTTTTTCTTTTTTTTTTTTTCAATTTAGGCATAGTTATATAGCTTGCTTGGGTTGACTAGTAAAATCTGAGTGGTAGTGATGTGTTTCACTTGTGAACAGAAGTTTTTAGAGGCAGTGTGTAATTTTCTATGGTCCCCTTCTTCAGTGAATCAAATATAGAAACACATTGAGAAGGAGTCTTTATTGTCTGGGGCCTTGCCTATCAACAACAAAGCAGGGTCTTCTGCTGATCCACTGTGGATATGTGGCATGAGATGTTGGGCTTGTTTATTACTGCAGCAAAACTTATCCTATCCTGACTGATACATTCACTTTCTAAGGTTGTCTGGAGGATAAGTGACAATATACGTAAAATGGTAGCTGCCTTCATCAGTAACATTATTAGCCTCACTGTTACCATTGTTATTTTGTTAGATTGTATGCGTTTTTTCTAATTCCGTATTTTGACTTTTCCCATTATCTTACTGTGCTATAAATATGTATTTGCATTTCTGGCCATTCAGTAAATTATAAAATCTTTGAAAAGGACAAGATACTTTATATGTCCTTGTTCAGGCATTCTTAGTTAGGTATGGTATCTGCTCTGACCACACTCTGACACAGTAACCTAAAAGCAGCTCTAGATAATACATTAAAAAAAAATAGGTGTATTGGTGTTATAATAAAACTTAATTTATGAAAACAGGAGACAGATTTCAGTTTGCTGATTCCTGATTTAGACTATTCTTACTCTCCTCCTTCGTTCTGCTTTTCCATCTCTCATTCTTCATTTGTCTCTTTCTCATCTGGGTGGGCCCATACTCCTTACTGCCACAGGCAGATTTTTAGCTCATTGCAGACAAAAATGGCCACCAGTAGCCACAAGTCTATGTCATATGGGAAGTAAATCTCTTTCTCCATAGTGCTCTTCTTGGGTAATACATCCACAGTCAGACCAAGCTCTGTTGACAGGGCATGGGAATTCCTGATTGGGCAGGCCTGAGTCATCTAACTATTCCTGTGATCAGATAATAGTTGGGGCACTGTGAATAATGAGCTTTTCAGTACCACCAGGGTTAGGGATTGGAGAAAGAGGGTGCTTGGCAGACACAACAGGATACTCCTTACAAGCCTCTTTTCTCCTACATATGCAGAGAACCAGGAAAGAACCAAGTTCAGAGGGCCATCCCTAAAAGTTCCTCATTGTGTAGTACCCTTGTTACTTTCTAACTAGTTTCCATGGCTATTCCTCAAAGACCTGGTATGTGGTCTGGAAACAAAAGCACTGGTTGGGGTTTCTGAAGGATTGTATGTGAGGAGCAGGAAAGACAGCAACCAAGGAAGACTCTTAAGTTTCTGTCATAAGCACTTGGGTGAGTAGAAGTACCCTGCTTTTAGATGGTTAAGAATCATTTCTCAAACTGTGGGTGGCAGGAGCTGGGGAATCAGTAACATGGATAATTCCCAACTGACTTGTAAGTATTGTTCTAATCTGAGAAAACTCACAAAACTTTATAAAAGGTAATAAACAAAGCAATAGGATGGTATATGAGTCAGGATTCTCTGGAAGCTCTCCAAATTCCTCTCTGCAACATGGGGAACATCTGCAAATTCCTAATATGAGGTGTCATAATAAGGGGAAAAAGACTTATTATTCCTGGCCACATAAATTCTTCCTAAAAGACATTACTGGCTACCACAGATATGTGTTGGGCACTCAAAACCTGAGTCAGTTTGATATACCAGTACTTCTTCTATTTTTACTTGGCTCAGAAAATTTAATGAAATTATACAAATCCCTGAAATCTAATATTTTTATGTGATAAGATTGTGTAAGAGGAGGGGGTGGAAGAGAAGTTTAGAAAATGTGGTGACAGATGGCAAGTGGGCTCAGGCACATAGTGTTCCTATATATAGGGGAGGGGACAATCTGGTTAATCAAGGGGAGGGGGGAGCATTTTTAAATTTAGATTCAAGTATTTTATATATTCAGCAACATAATTTACTGAAGCAGCCTAGCTGGATAGAACTTTTAAATATTTTTTTGATTGGGGGTGGGTTGTGTGATACATATTTTCAACAGTTTTACATATTCTTTTATGACGTCTGCATTTAAAAATGAGATGGTATCTACAAGCTTTGAGTATGTCTTTTAAGAGAGTGCTGAGAATTATCTATTTCTAGAGAGAGTTCCTTCCAAGGAAATTTAATGACATTTTAAAAATTAGGGTCATCACAGCTAATTTAACAACACTGGAAAATTAAAGTGAATGTTCACAATGAAGATAACTTCAAAGTTCAGTAGAATGAACAACGGTTTGGCAATGAGGACACTGGTGATTGAGACCCAATTCTAGGTAACATAAGGCAAGGTAGATTGTGTCACTTTGCACAAGTCATTTCAGTGCTTTGGGTCTTGATCTTCTTATTTTTGAAATATGAGTTTGGATTAAATAATCTTTGGGATATTTTTGGTTTTATGCTTCCACTGTTATAGGCTTTCTAGTAATGCTCCGTTAATTAGGATCCTTTGGGTTCCAAGTAACAGAAAGCCCTACTCAAGGTGCCTGAAACTTTCACAGGGTGAGTCTAAGGATGGTTTGGTTAAACGAAGGACACTTTTACCACTTGCGCACTTGGCTTTCCATGATCTTAACCTGGTGCTAAGGCAGGCACTCCTTTAGGATCTCTAGTGCCTGTTAATGACTTTGAGTCAATAACCTGCTTCAGTGTTCAGGTGTAGACAAAAAGAGAAAATCCTTTCCTGAATCTATCTTAGAGGAATGGAGAAGTGTCTTTACAAACCTGTCCTCACATGTCATTGGCACAAATTGATGTTTATGCTCATCTCTAATCATGGCCAGGGACTGAGTCATGGAAGAGACTCCTCAAACCAGCAGTTAGCCCAATAAAGAGATTGTGTCTCACTGCCTGAAAATCAAGAAGGGGTGATGTGTGTAAGAGAGACAACCATGAAGTTTACTAACCATCTCTTGCTTAGAAAACTTAATTCATATAATCTATACAGTAAAACAAGAACAAGGAAAAAATAATAATAATAGAGGTTTACATGGTAATTATTATCATATCAAGCACTTAGTAAGCATTCAATAAAGATGCATGCATTGTGCTAACCTTAAACCAATTAAACACAGAGAACATGCCTCATAGTTGGCAACTAATTAACAGAAATCATGGGTATTTCTGGAGTTGCTATAGTGACCAGAAGTCTACTGCAGTAAGTTTTTGTTTTAGTGCAGTCATTTTCAAAGTTGGCTGCAAAGTGGAACCACATAGGGAGCTTTGAAAAATACTGTTGCCTGGGTCCCAGCTCCAGCAATCCTGGCGTGATTGATTTGGGGTGGAGGTCTGGACATTTAGTGTTTTTATAAAACTCCACAGTTGATTGCAGTTCACAGTCAAGACTGGAATCTCCGGTTTGGGGTATCTAAGTGGGGGCATGCTCAAATATATTCTACCCGCTGGAGTCACATCCAAGTTTCCCTTGAACTCCTTTTTCTAATCTCTTCTCTTCCACTCTAAGCTAGTAACTGCTAGATTCTCCTCTCTAAGCCGGGACTCCCAGAGATACCACATGGTCCCCATTACAGTATGAAAAAAAACCTGAATGTGAGGGTGGAAACCAAGAGTGGGGAAGGCCTACTGTCAATATGGGGTGTTAGGAGAAAGGGACAAAAGGGTGGATGAGAGAAAACAAGAAGCAGTGCAAAAAGCCTTTCTCTCTGGCACTGGGATGTGGTTGGTGATGCACATTTAGGCATTCTCAGACTCAGATTCCCACACAAACACCCATACACACACAGACACATCATCTGAAATTCTTCCCTGCCTCCTCCCTTCTCAGCCCACTGCCAACCGCTTGCTCAGAATATTGCTGCAAATTCATAGAACACCTAAAACATGAATAAATGAGAAATGGCTATGTTTATTCATTCACTCACACTTTCATTTACTCATCTATTCTATAAATATTGATTGAACACCTACTATGTGCCAGGTACATTGCCAGATGATGAGTGAACAGCGAGAAGTAAAACAGGGGCTTATGGCACATATAAAGGCCCTGCATCTGGAAAGTATTTGGAGCGTGATGATGGCCTAATGATTATCTTGTTCACCAGTCCTTGATTCTGTTCTTTGTGCCTTGTTCATTGAATGGATACTTGCTGGATGAATGAATACCTGAATATGTTACTGAGAGAATACCAGTGGGACTGGAGTATGGTGAGTGTAGGAGTGGGTAGGGGGGACTAGAATGGTATTTGGGTTGGAAATATGGGTATAAATTGGTTATGCTGGGCCTACAGCCTATGGTTTCAAAACAAAATCAGACATTCTATTCTGTGCATTGGAAAACTATTGCATATTTTCAAGCAAAATGATAAGGACAGGGAAAGTCCAGAGGGATGAAAAAGAGCAATTTGGACAAAGAATCAATTATAAGAATGTTCTACAAAGAGGGAATGAAATGTGCAAAAGCTGAAGCCAAGAAAGGCATAGTATGTATGATGAAAAGAAAGGCACCATGCTTTACTTGAAGATATAGAGATGAAGGATAGTCTAGTGGAGAGACAAATGAGTAAACAAATATTGCACAGGACAGTAGATGCCAGAGCAAATGCAGTTGGCATTGAATCTTATAAGATTGTAGAGGAGGCCTCTCCAGTCTAGACTTGGGAAGCCAAGAAATATTCCATGGAGAATGAAGTACCAAAACCGAATCTAAAAAAGTGGGTTGATTTAGGAGGTGGAAGGGGAAGAGGAAAGGTAGGTACCAATAGAAGGAGGAACAGGATGTTTCACACAGAAAATGGTGAATCTACAAAAGCATAGAGAAGCATCTTAAAATTTAGAGCTAGGGGCACCTGGGTGGCTCAGTTGGTTAAGCATCTGACTCTTGATTTTAGCTCAGGTCATGACCTCAGTGTTTTGAGATTGAGCCCAGAGTCTGGCTCCACCCCAGCACTGGGTGTGGAGTCTGCTTGGGATTCTCTCCCTCCTTTTTCCTTTGCCCCCACCCACCACTCATGCTCTCTCCCTCTAAATAAAACCTTTAAAAAAATTTAGAGCTAAATCTTAGTGATGCATATAAATCAAAGTTAATTTTAAGACCTTATCGAGACTTAGAATGTCAGGCCCTGTCAGGCCCTGTGGTACACACCCTAACAATAATCTTTTGAAGTAGGTATCAATGAGGCAATTTAGGGGAACTTATTTGCATAGGATCTAACAGTTAGTAAGTGGCATGGTTGAAATCCAGAGTTTGTTCTCTTAGCTTTTCTATTATACTATGTTACTGACAAAGTCAAAAAATAGAGAAGTAAAAGGAGGGAGGCCCAAGGAGATATGGATTATTTTTATATGTATATGCATAAATATACACACCCATACACACTTCTGTTTTTCTCTACTTTTTTCCCTATTTCTGGAAATTATCTTTTCCCCTTAATTAAAACTCAAACCAGAAAAAAAGAGATAATCAGCCATATTGATATAAGACAAAGACCAGTAAAGAAATTTACTTGAAGACAAATTATATTAAAACTTAGGGTGTCAAGAACACTTAATGGGATTTAAGCCCACACCAGGAAAAGAGGATTTATGTTTGTCCATTGCAGTTAACCATTGGTACAGGTAGGATTCTTTAGAAAAAAAATTAAACATTCCTACGGTTATTTCTTTGGGATGTGAAATATTTAGAAAAAGGAAAGTATTTTATTTTATTATTTTTTTAAAGATTTTATTTATTTGACACAGAGAGAGAGATTACAAGTAGGCAGAGAGGCAGGCAGAGAGACAGGGAGAGGAGGAAGCAGGCTCCCTGTTGAGCAGAGAGCCAGATGCGGGCCTCGATCCCAGGACGCTGAGATCATGACCTGAGCCGAAAGCAGAGGCTTTAACCCACTGAGCCACCCAGGCGCCCAAAAAGGAAAGTATTTTAGATTGGTTATGTAGATTAAGGTCATCTTTAGAAGAATAGTTACTGACACTGGAAAATGTGATATTTTCAAGGAAAAAAAGCAAATCATAAGACATATATTAAAGTGCAATTTTTAGAAAAGCAACAAAATCAAGGATGTTTAGAAAAGTGCGTGTACACTTAAATATGAGTACTGGTAACTTTTGTGTGATAGATTATAGATGACTTCAGAATTTTTCTATTTAGATTTTGAGTTTTCTACCTTTTAAAAATATGAATATATTATGTTCATTAAAAACAAAAAACAAAAAACACCATAGGCCCTGGATGGAGTCACTTATACAAGGCCAAATCACCAAACCAGGGCTTAATACCTAATCTAATTACAGTTTCAACCTTTCCCAAAAATGTAATCTTAATGGAGTCTGGAATTTTCTGGTCAGCACCAATGAGGTAGTTTGTCATAGGAGTCTTCTCCATCTCCACCCCATAGGAAGGAAGATGAGGTCATCTAAGGAAAAAACACCCCCTTCACTTCCCCTAAGGGAAGGTGACTTTGCCTGAAACAGTCCTTCCTTTTCTTTTGCTAATAACTTCTTTGCCCCACTCTCCTTCTTATAAAACCTTCCATTTTGGACATCTTGTTGGATTTCCCCTCTATTTGCTAGATGCCATGCTGCCAGATTCATGAATCACTTAATAAAGCCAACTAGATCTTCTGATTTACTTGGTTGAATTTTGTTGTTTAATACTTTATATGTAGAAAAAACCCATCAAAGTACTTCAGTCTTAAAAATACATATGAAAACATTACTAGCTTTAGTCAACACTGTGGTTGTTATAGTTAGGTCTTCAATATTCATTCCTTTGTTCTCATTATTATCCTAATTTTTCCTTAAGGACCAAACAAGGTTCACTCCAAGCATCTCTTCTGGGGGGAGCTGATTTCTTTCTCTATTTGGGCATGGACTATGTGGTGTGGCTCTAACCTTAACAACGTGATCTTTTTCCCCTGGCCAAGGAAACTGCCCAGTTGGTAACAAGGAGCAAGTGACCCAAGTGAAACTAAAGAGATAAAAGAAGTGGTTTGCTTGGGGAAGCTAAGAAAGACTCTTCTTGCTCATAGGACAGAACTCAATACATCCCTTTCTTTTGCTACTATGTGGATGAAGAAGCTTCTAGCCCAGACAGCTGTTGGCAGCTGTTTGATCCATGGTGGGGATCCTGCCTTAGAATGGACAGCTGGAAAGGCAGAGAGAGAGTTGAAAATGAGCTAGGACCTTGAAGGCTTAGTGGAGTTTCTGAATGAAACCCATGGAGTTTGGGAGGTGAACCCCACCTGCAAATTCTCACCCCCACCTACTAACTCTCAACCTTTAAGAAATCATACATCTTCTTTATTATATACTCTAATTTGAATTGTTTTTGTTGTTATTTTCTCTTAACTGAAATCAAGAATACTCTACCTCCTTCACTCTATCCTTGTCCTGGAAGGTTACTATCAGGTAATTCAAGATCCTTCTTCCAGCTTACTGAAAATTATTTGATGTCACTGGTTTTATTTTCCTTAACCTAGTTGGCATATTTTCAAACTGTGCTATCCAATACAGTATCTACAAACCATATGTGTCTACTTAAATTGAAATTAATTAAAATTAAATTAAAAATTCATCGCCTCAGTTGTACTAGCCACATTTCAAGTGCTTAATAGCTACGTGTGGATAGTGGCTACCATCTTGGCGGGCACAGGCAATAGAACATTTCCAGCATTACAGGAAGTGCTACTGGGTAGTGCTGACTGAGAGAGAGAGAGAGAGAGAGCGCCACTAAATGAGAAGACTCGTGTTCCAATGTCACCCAGGCCACTAAACTCACCATATTCCCTTGGTTAAGCTTCTTCCCTTTCTTAAGTTTTTTAATTTCCTCTAGAGCAGAGAGGTTGGACTAGGAGGTTTTGGCCGAGGTTCAATATGATGAAATTCTAAGGATTTTTTTTTTATTTTTAACATTTGTAGACTTTTCTTTATTCTTCAGGGATCAGCTGTGAGCTCTATCATCACATGGTATTCAGACAGATATCAAGTACTGAAAACCAGGACTGAAAATTCAGGACCGTTTCATTTCTTCTAAAGAAAAAAAAAAAGTCCAACACAAATTTAGAAGGTAGATATGTATAGGTTTAAACAACGTATGCACCAATTTCCTTGACTTAGTGCCACAGCAGTTGTCCAACACAGAACAAGTCAGTCATCTGGAATATGTCACCACTTTATAAAAGCATGCTATTGGCTACCAAAAGAACTAGCCAAAAGGTACTTGGGAGGGCACACCATCTACTTATTTCTGGAGAAAACAGTTCATTGTGCATACTGTCTTGATAGTGAACTCATATTTTACTTTTGATTGATTTATTATTATTCATTTATTTATGCAAACATTTGAGTGTATGCCAGGTACCATACATATGCTCAATTGTGAAGATACAGTAGTAAGTAAGATACTGGTTTTCCTTGCTCTCATGACTCTAGTAAGGAGATGAAGCAGATATCAAGCAAGTAATTCCAGAAATAGTTATTTACAATGGTGGTGGAGACTGTAGAGATGATAACTTGAGGGCTACAGGAGCAGGTGCCAGGGGGGCTTGATCTCTTTTGGGGCAGAAGACTACCTGGAAAGAGTTTCTCTGTCCCATTCAAAGACCCAAGAGAAGACTGTAGTAGGAGTCAAGAGTGAGAGTGTTATAAAAGATGAGGCCAGAGAAGCAGACGGGGGCCAGCTGATGCAAAGTCCTCTCAACCATGGTCATGAATTTGGGCTTTATTTTAAGCTCAATGAAAAGCCACTAAAAAGTTTTTAAATGCAGGAATGGCATGATCGGCATGCACGTCAGACATATTCCCTCTTGCTGCAGAGGGGATGGATGGGTGAGAGGTGCACATTTGACTGCAAGTGCACTAGTTAGGAAAATAATATCATAGTTCAGATGAAAGATGATGGTAGCCTAAACAGAGTGTTTAAATGAAGAGGGAGAGAATGGGCAGATATAAGACATAGACAGAAAGTCAAATTAATAGGAAGTGACAGGATGTGGGAGTTTGAGGAGAGAGAGAGGGGAAAGACAGTCTTCCATTCTGGCTTGAACCATTGGGATTAGGCAACAGTGATGATGAATACAACTTTGAATGTGTAAGTTTTATGACCCACAGAAATCATGTTATTGCTTTTATAATTATCATTAAAGCAGTCGTTTTTATGACCTTTATGTGCTTATATGTTCATTTTCTTATAATAAAGAGACCACTTGGTCTCTAACATAAGAATTTATTTATTACTTTGATTACAGAGAAGAAAGTGAAGCTGTTGCTTCAAATTTCTCTATGTTCTAAAAGAAGAATAAAGAGATGAGAAGTGGAAGAACAAAAGAAATGACCTTATTCTTTCTTTCTCTTCTGCCTGGAAGACAGACAAGATAAGCAATGAGGAATTATAATTGATAAAGTAATTGTAGAGATAGGCTGCTAGAGGTGAAAAATGAGACTTTGACATGAAGGTTATCTTTCCTCCCAGCCTGAGAAAAAATTTTGTCTTCCATTTCCCTTCTCTTGCAGTTCCTGAAAATTCTGCCTTATGTATCCAGATCCAACTATAGAACTAAGTATCACTAGTTTTATAGAAAATGATTTAGCCTCTGTTAATTCTCTGTTACTATTAATGATTCTTATTCTCTCTTAAAGAGTAACTTAGCCTTTTTTATTTGTTTCTTTGCTTTTGTTTTTTACCTTGAGAATGCTATGGATTTTTAAGAAATATTTTTTTTCAACTACACTAGATAGTAAAAGAAATCTTAGAGTCAAAATAGTGCTTCCTCTGTATCACTGGATGGTTTACATTTCATATTCAAACTTGACATAAGGTTTGTCTTTGTTTACTTGGTCTTTTCTCTTTATCATGTAAAATGTATTGTTTCTTGCTAATATTGCTTCCCTATGTTTGCTTGATTAGCGTTTAGGTTCTGGGAATCAAAGATAAGTCTGAATCATAATCCTTCCACCTTATTAGAGGTGTGACATTAGTTCAAATACTTAACTCCTTTGAAATCTGAGTTTCTACCCATAAAGTAGAGATCATGGAAATACAGATCTATTAGCGCTTTTGTAAGTATTAAATGAGACACTGAATGTAAAGGCTCAGCCAGAGATTGATACATAGCAAGAGTCCCCCCAAAATAGGTATTAATACAATAGCACTATCATCATTATTATATATTATCATATTATTATAAATTATATATTATATATATCCTCAATCATCAATATTTTATATTATTACAACTCCTGTTCTCTTATTGTACTTCATCTGCTTCCTCTTCATCATGCTTTTCTTCTTCTTAGCTTAAATATATTTTGAAGCAATGCAGGTATAGAATAGAGAAACAAGCCAAGTATATACACATCATTTAGGCCCCAAAGGTAAGACTGACAAGCTAGGCATATTGCTGTGTATCTGGTATAGGGCACATAGGACTGCTTGATAGATTGGAAAATTTCAGGTGAGTCCTAGAAAAAATAGCAAAATAACACAAATGATTTACATACAAAAATAGGAAAAAGATAGGGTAATATTATTACTTAGCCAAGGGAAAAGGTATATTACCTTCTTATGAACATGATTTAAAATAGGCATTGTCAGCCAACTGATAGGTAGCCCCAGTGACTACAAAAAAAAAAAAAAAAAAGAATGAAAGAAAGAAAAGAAACTGGGCTTCAGTGCTACAGGAGGCATATAGATTAGAGAAGGTGCTGTGACAATGACCCTTTTATCCTGCCTCCATTTTCATTAACCAATTGAGATGAAATAAGAAAAAACATCAGAGTTGGGAAATCACAACCAAAATGTGTTATTTCAAGAAATATGACTTAAATGGTGTACATGTAAACCACTTTAATTTGCATTGGATTGGAACTTGGCATGTTTCTTAGTCCAGAAGTAATTTATTTAAATTCCTTTAGTTGTTTTTCAATTTAGAAATGATGCATAGACATAAAATGTTGCACATTTCGAATTTTTTTCCAGCATATTTGTGAATTAAAATTAGCCAAATTATTATTAAGTGGACTGGTCTTAAGCCGAAATAAGATGGCTTTTATTTCTTTTTTTAAAAAAGAGTTTACTTGAGAGAAAGAGAGAGCACACACACCCATACACGCAGGTGCCTGAGTGGGGGAGGGGCAGAGGGAAAGGGAGAAGCAGACTTCCTGCTGAGCACAGAGTGCCATGGGGCTCAATCCCAGGACCCAGATCATGACTTAAATTGAAGTTAGACACTTAACCCACTGACCCACCCCAGCGCCCCAGATAGCTTTTATTTCTAATACCAAGAAATGAGAAATGTGGTAATCAGGAACATGAGGGAATTTCTTGTGGTACTTTATGCATTGATGGGGGAGTTAGTCCCTTCAGTGAGTTTCCTGGGTCACTTAATAACACAAAGTATATGTGAGGTGTTGTTTGTTTGTTTGTTTGTTTAAGACTTTAATGATCATTTGGAAAGGCAGGGAACACTCCATAGGATATAGTTTTCCACCAAGAAATCCCCTTTGGACATTTGTCTCAGTCTTCTTCCTGAGCTTCCAATATATTTCTATCTTTGTCTCCCTGCCCCCTACCATTTTCTTTCTCCCTCCTGGTTTTCTCCTTGTTACATCCTCTATCTCTCTGTCTCACTTTTTATTATACAGGATGATTTGCTGAATATTCTTGGCTATTTAAGCACTCTGAATGTTTTGGCTTTTACCCCTAGTTATCTTCATTGGGCTTTTCATAAGAATAAATGTGGGTTTCTCCATGGGGCAGAGTTCTAATGAATAGACTCTTCTCTTTCTTACATAAACTAATATGTGTATACACAGATACTATGTTTGAAATATGTATCTTTAGGACTTTGGCTTGAATCATGGTTTGAACACCCAACTGCGTAGGTATCTTGAATTAATGGAACTGGATGGCTAAAACCATAGTGCTGTAGTCCTTCGTCTTTTGAAATATTGTGCCTGCATGAGCAGGACATAGCCATAGGTCATATGAGTGATCAGTCTATAACTCCTGGATTATAAGAATCCTAAGGTACTCCAGCAATAATCAATGCTTTGGGTTCATCATTGCTCTGATTAAAAAAAAAACCTCCAATGGATTTCCATAACAAGGGGCTCTGAAAAAGCAGGAACTTGGTTTGATTGATGTGCATACTGTTGTCTCCTCAGAGCTTAGGGAAATGTATAGTACATAAACATTCAATTAATACATGGATAATATAAGGTAAAATCCTCATCAGTCAGAGTAGACTAGGTTATGCTGCAATAACAATTAGCTCCCAAATCTCAGTTGCTTGAAGAACAAAATAATTCTTACTCACTGTGTATATCTATTATGGGCTGGTAGGGGAAAGGGAGGGCCTGTGCTCTATGTGATCACATAGATCACATAGTGCTCCTGGATCACTCAAGGATCCAGGCTCATAGTGTGACTAGTCTCTGTTCTGGAAGCAAAGGAGGGTGTTGCTTCAATAATTAAATGCTGCAGCCTCAAAAAGACACCATCAATTCTGATGGCACTTCATTGGCCAGAACTTTATGGCCCACTCAACCATAAAGGAATCAGGAGACACAATTCTACTATGGCTAGCCAGTGGAGAGGCCAACTTCTTTCAAATGTGTGATCAAGTACTTTGCTATCACGAAATAGTTGGGAGAATAGACTAAATTGACTTAAATGCCAGTATTTGTTGATGCTTATATTATTTAGGACAAATGGTCATTGGCCGCAATACAATGGACTACAAGGTATTTGGAAGAAAAACATGGAACTCCGTTGATAGTCTTGTTCCATTCCGAACATACATAGGAAGTCTTTCTGTCAGTCTTTTAAAAAAAATTAACAATGCTTATCTGAGTGACTTGAACATAATCCTTTAGTATGTCTTTCAAGTTTATTAAATTGAATGAATTTGTAGATAAGTAACTATGTTTAGCTTTAATTTAATCCCTAAAAGAAAGAACATAATGGTTAGTTTTTCAAATGGTAGACCTTATTAGTAACTTCCTTTTTTATTTGAGTGCATTAGCATAGCAAAAACCAAACTAAAAAAAAAATTTCATGGGCAAAGACTACCTTTCACACTTCTATATTTCAAAAGCCTGGAATGTACTCAATATATACCTCTTGAGTGAATGAATAATACTTTTTAGGACTATCTTAATGGTAAAGAAATGAGAAAATGTAATGGTTAATTTTGGGGGGTTGTTTTAAGTATGAAATTTTTTTTTAAGATTTCATTTCTATGAGAGAGAGGGAATGTGTGTGTGTGTGTGAGAGAGAGAGAGAGGGAGAGAGAGAGAGAGAGAGAGCATGAGCAAGGGGGAGGGGCAGAGGGAGAGAGAGAAGCAGGCTGAGCAAAGACCCTGATGCAGGGCTTGATCCCAGGACACTGGGATCATGACCTGAGCCAAAGGAAGATGCTTAACCAACTGAGCCACCCAGTCCACCCAACTATGAAGTATTTTCTATGAGTGTCTAAGACATGGGTTCTTGTACCAGATCATTGGAGTTTGAAACAAGCTATATTACCCTGAGCAAGTTGCTTAATCTCCCTGTTCCCCCTGGGGTTCCTCATCCATGAAATGGAGATAAGAATAATAACACTTATGGGGTTAGTAAAAAGGATTAAATTATACTTTAT
Source organism: Ailurus styani (assembly GCA_002007465.1). Classification (NCBI taxonomy): domain Eukaryota; kingdom Metazoa; phylum Chordata; class Mammalia; order Carnivora; family Ailuridae; genus Ailurus; species Ailurus styani. The sequence continues at coordinate 59,413 of LNAC01001424.1, forward strand.
AAGCAACATACTATAGAGTAGTGCTACTCATAGGGTAGGTTTAATAAACGTTAGCTGCCGCACTGCTCTTATCTGTGTCTTGATACTGCACTGTTGGTATACAATTTCTGTATGTATTAGAAACACAACAGTAATGAACCACAGAAATGACACATGCACTACTAATGTAACTTTGGTGTTGTTACATGTGCATTGCACAGTGGGAAAGACCAGTGGGGAAGACTGATACATCTGCAGGGGCTCTCACTCTTTTTAGTTTCCAAAGTCTCACGGTGGCATCAACCATTCTTTATTTTCTTTTAAGATTTATTTATGCAGCACGGGGGATGAGCATAGGGAAAGAATCTTGAAGCAGACGCCCTCTGAGTGTGGAAACTGACATGGGACTTGATCCCAGCATCCATGAGATCATGACCTGAGCCTACACCTAGAGCCAGAGACTCAACTCACTGAGACACCCAGGCGCCACTTCAACCCTTCTTTATAGCACCCGTGCAAGGGAGGGGTATTCTGAGGCATTTCAAAAGGTCTGTGAGGAGCGAAAATCATGAGAACCACCCTGATTTTGAAAAAAAAATATGAAAGACTAGACCTATAACAGTGGCGATCACATTGATCTTCTCTGCCCTGTCTTCAAGCATCTAACACACAGTAGGTGCTTTATAAACAATTCATGAAATACCTGAATTGAGTATTTCTGAGTCAGTGCTCATGCAGTCTATAAGTGAAAACTAGGTCACCTTCCATGCATTGTTAATGTTTAGATACAATCACACTCTATTTCCGAAGAAGAGAGTGTCTGAACCATAGTACTAGAAACAAAACGTTCAGTTTCTGAGTGTTTGCTCTCCCCACCCCAACATGTTATTGGAGGGAGAGGGAGATTTTTAAAAAACGCTTTGAGCATATTTCTTTGTCAAAACCCAGTCTCCAATGCTGAAAATGACATGTTTCTATTTATTAAACATGCTCAAAAACCTCAGAAGGTTTTTATTGGGCTTATGCATATAAGCATCTATATTGTATTCCAAGTATGCCATATTCCCAGATTTAGCTGTCAAAACAATTGACAGACTTAAATTTGTATAAACCTAACAATATTTTTGGTTCATATACTGGTTCAAAGACCAGGAAGGGGTAAGAAATGGCCCTTAGTTCACTTTTGCATTTACTGTTAGTAGCCTAACACCCATTAACACTATCAATATTTTGCAAAATGCTTTTTCTTTTGTTTCTCCTTCCCTCTTTACTCTTTTGGCAAATGAACGGAATCAGTGAAAGCTCTAACATAACATACCAGACAATATAGTGTTAAAGTGCTGCTTGAGTTGCTAAAGAGTTAGTGGGCAGGCATTACAATTCACTGTAGCTGTAATAGAGGGTAATGTCACTTTAAGACATGTGATACTTTACAGAGGAGGGATGTATTGAAACAGACTACTGCTACTTACAGCACCAGCACCGTATAGCAGCCCTGCTCCTACATTTTGCTGCCTTACTCTGCCCCGAATCCACGGGACTAGGAATGGTCCGTCATTAACTGTAAACTGATTCTCATCAGGATCACTTCAAAGGTCTCATCAGGCAGAGGTGACGCCAGGAGATGATTTAAAGGTGAAAATGACAAGGTTTCCACCCCTCAAACCTTGGCTCCTATTCTGACAATACAGTCTGAATGAACCCGATGTCTTCTTTACTGTGGAAATAGCATTGGAAGAGAAAAACATATTTTTTAATCCTGATAAAGAAGATTATTGGGAAGCTCTTTATAAAAAAACCTCCAATTGTGCACAGATGGATTTTAGAAAGTGTTAGAGCTTTCCAATGAACACTAATAGAGTACTCTGCTCTTGGCTGGATTTTTCAGGTAAGAAGCCTCTTTAAGGATTTAAGATTCAGAAAGCAGATTTGTAACCTATTCAGTCATATCTAGAGAACTATGTAAGGCTGGATGCATTATTTGGTGGAAAACAGCTATTAACATAGAGACAAGAGAGTGAGCAATGAGACTGATATGCAGGAGCCTTGGAAGTGATGCTGAGAATTAAAGAAAGTTAAATAAAAAAAGGTAAAAGAAGGAAAATACTGCAAATGTGAAGTCACAGTAATCTTTTTAGGTGCTAAAAGCTGTGGGGGGTGAAGAAATGAGCGAGAGAAAGCAGAGTCATTGAAAAACTGTTAAGTTTTAATTGTGGTAGGCTTTTTTAAAGTTTAGATGAATTTCTAGGGCATTTTAACTGAAATTCACAAGTAGTCAATGCATGCCACAGTCACCTCTATTTTGTCTTTCTATAATTTGCAGGGTATTTTGAAAAGGCCCCTAAATGCATTCAAGATTCACAGAAGGGGTGTTGCTATTTATTTCTACTGAAGAGAATGCATCTATGTTATACCGATAGTTCTGAAGACAGTGACGCTAAATTTGTTGTGTACAAAAGTAAACAGTGAGCAGTGAAACTAATTATAAAGTGAATGGTCCATCTGAATCGCAGAGTGAGGCATGAAAGGCACCATGCTGTTGCAAATAATGTTTTCCTACTTTGCACTTAATTATGGTTGTCACCATTTGTCTATTATAGTCCTAAACCGCTTTTAAAGACTGCATCTCTCTCCTAAATCCCATAAATTATCTTGTATTATGTCTTTATATACACACACATATATAATGTATAGTTCTGCTTTCTGAACATCACAGTTTTTGAAAGAGTGCCAATTTCCATGAATAAAGAAACCACACTGGGAGGTCACTAGCAGTTTTAAATGTATAGTTGAAATACTTGTGTATAATTTGACAGCAGAAAATTTTTTTAAAGGAACAGTCTGGGTTCCATAGCTCTAAGAGAGAATAATATACTTAACTGGATTCTTGTATAGAAAATGCTTCCTTATCACTGGCTGAGTAAGGACGATGCTTCAAGTTTGATTAATTTGGCAATATGAAATGCAGCATAAGGTGTTGTTTGAGAAATTGGACAATATGTAGCGCAGTTGAGCCTCTGTAGCTCCTAAGATCCTTATAAGTGCAGATAAGATTGTCAAAGTTTCAGCGCCTGAGAAAAGGTATATGTTCATCCCTAAATACATATACCACCTGTGTATGCATATTCATCACTATACAACAAATGCCACAATGGGATCTTAGGAGGCAAAGCAATATTGTAAATTATGGCTTGCTCTAGGATAGAAGCATAGATCTTGCATCTGAAATTCGTTCTGGCTGAAGACAATTCCGTCTGATTTTAAGTCCAGCCAAAAGAGACTGGTTCTATCAGGAGATTACAACATGCCTCTGAGAAATGATTACTTAGTTTAGAAGACAGCAGAATGATTAAAAATTCATGACAGTAGAATTAAAAAAATGCACTCTTTCCTTTCAGGCTTATGTCAGACTTACAATGAAGTTAGAATAAACAGGAGTATGCAGCTTTTCAATGCCTGGAATAACTATAGTTATAGGCAGGATACTCTGCTTCAAACTGCCTAACGGAGAGTCCAAAACTTTAATTTATTTTTGTGTTCTAGCAGTCCTTGGAGTTTGGTTTTGCAGAATTTCACAAAGAATTCATGATCTCTCGGGGAAGGCTTTCCCTCAATCCCCCTTCATGGCATGACCTCTGCTGGGTTATTAATTTCAGCCAGCAAAATAGCAAAGGGGACATGACGTCTGAGACCCTCCTTCTCTCATCAGTGGGACTGACTGAGCTGGGGGCTTGAAGCTGGGGGTAATCCTCGCTGTCTCATGTTCTCTTTAGAGAATGGCAATGGTCTCTGCGATGTCCTGGGTCCTGTATTTGTGGATAAGTGCTTGTGCCCTGCTCCTCTGCCATGGATCCCTTCAGCACACTTTCCAGCAGCACCACCTGCACAGACCAGGTAAGCTGGGCACTGGCTCCCCTGCAGCCTCCAAGTCTCACTGCTGTCACCTTAACAGATGGTTGAATGTAAGTGACAGAAAGTGCTACTGCGCGGGCAGCTTGCCTCTGAATTCCAGGACACACATTGTTGGCTGGATGGTTTGGGGAAAGGTGAGGGGGATACTAAAATACCCTAGAGGTATTTCTATGCATCTCTCAGAAAAAAAAAAAAAAAACATTTTCTTCTAAGAGTCTCCCTACCCCCTTCCTCACACCTTAAAAAAGTGAAGTCATCGGTTTTGGATACTCTGGCCAATAGCCAAATACTCTGCTGAAGATGGGATAACTTGCAAGACTTGATTTTTTTAGAAAAGGCAAAATATGATCTTTGCAACCAATAAAATAATGTGTATGGGTATTCCTGGGATATCCTATCTAGTATAGATACTATAACCTTGGTGTGTGTGTGGCTAAGGATTTTGTGGGGATGTTAGTGCCAAAATTAACTTTGGAAGTAGTTGCTTAATGAAAAAGAAATTTAAAAATAACTTACTATTTCTTGTCTGGTTTAATTTGTCTCCTTTCCTTTCTCCCTTCCTTCACTTTCTGTTCTTCCAGTTTGTTCGGTGGTATCTCTCTTTCCCTCTTTCTTGGCACTTTCAGGAACAAGTTCCCTTTAGCCTAATTCCCCCCCCCCCATGTTGAATTTTGATTTCCGGATGCATTTTTGCTTTCTTCGTCTTTTTGTTTAAAGTATATCTCTTACCCTTCCATGGCCTCACTCTTCAGTCTGGAATTTTTTTTTTTTTCTCCTTCTTTGCCTTTCTCATTACTGTCCCTCAGCTGGACTGTCCTTACCCTCACCGGTTCTCTGAAAAGATTTCCTTCCATATTCTGTTTTAGCTTCAGCCTTTGCATTCGTTTACTCCACCCTCCACCTGCGTCCCCCTCCCCCATCGCCAAGTCCGGGCTCTGGGGACTAGTTGCGCGGCCAAGCTCCTGATCTTCAGTTCGGAAGTGCTCCCAGCCCTCCATCCCCTTTCCAAATTCCTTCCTGGCCTCCTCCCATACATTCGGCTGGCTCCAGCTGCGCGGTGCAGCGTCCACGCCTTTGCCTATCCCTGGCTCCGCAATCGGCCTGGGCACCATTCCTGGGCTCGTCCGCGCAGTCGTCCAGCAATGCGTCCCGGGGCGCTGCGTGCTGCCTCCCCGGGCTCTGCTTCCAGGCTGCGGGCAGGACGGAAAAAGCGAGGGTGCAGCCTGTGGTCCTCCCGCGCGACCGCACCAGGCTGCGGGGGAGCGCGCGAGCCAGTCTGCTGCAGGAGCCCGGGCCACCCTACCCCCGCCACCTCCGAGGACTCGTGGGGAGGAGGGGGCGGAGTGGGAGGAGGGGGCGGAGTGGGAGGAGGGGGCGGGGTGGGAGGAGGGGTCGGGGCGGCCTCAGTCCCGGGCTGCGTCAGGGCCCCAGCCAGCCTCACTTCCCACACCCTGGGTCTGGGAGGGAAGGCGAGGGGGCGCTGGTACCCCGGCAGGTGGGCATGGAAACCGTTCTACCGCCCCTGCCGCGCGCCTGTGTTTCCGCCTCGTGGGTCCTCAGCCCCGAGAGGGTGCCTCCAGGCTCTAAGGCTTCAGTGCCGAGGTGGAGGAAGAACAAACGTGGGTTCTGGAACCCTCGGTTTACCTCCAGTCAGTTAATTACCCACCTGTTCAGGCAAAAATGTCTGATTTGTTACAGTCCTACAAATAACGCGGGAAATCTGCATTCTTTGTAAAACTTAACAGTAAGAATTCGTAACAAAAATAACTATTGTGAGGGTTTTAGGCATCACTCTCACGTTGTCTTAATCCGTATACAAGTAGGTGTATACTTACTTACCCCCCCCCCAGTCCCCACCACGCGCACCGCCCCCAATCCTTCTGTTGCCCAGGAGACTGAAGTTCTGAGGGATCGGGTGACTTGTGTGAGACCGAACAGCCAATAACTGCCATCGGAAGTCAGGTCGGTCTGATGTCACCTTCCTGGCCTGTTTCCCAAGGAGGAGATAATATCTCCCAGGGCACAGGATAATCACGCGGAGTAGCTTCTTTGAGGAGGTGCGAACCGTTTCCCATAATTCGTGAAAACTTCCAAGTTATGTCAGTGCACGCACGGATTCATGTAAAACGCCAACCCCTTCTGAAAGGTGGCCGTGGCAGGACTTGGTGAGGGGTGGCACGTGGCGATGGCAGCGCTCAGGACCGGCCCTCACCGCCTTAACTGAACTTGAAGTGGCTTGACCTTGGGAAAGTCAGTTTTCTTCTCTGGGCCCAATTTCCCATTTAGAGATATTGTGGGGAGTGTAAATAAAATAATTTTTGTGACAGTGCTTTATAAACTGAAAAGTTCTTCGTATCAGTAACTCTGACATCTCCTACGAAGGTACACCTTAGAGGTGCTGAATGAGTAAAGTTTTGCTTTTCGCACAGCTAACAGTCCACATAGGACAAAACCTTGTGTTAATTTCGTGATTGTTTATTTTTTAAAACTATGTGATACCTGGCTAGAAAAAGACCGCTGCTTGTCTTCTATGCTGGATGTGTCTAGTCGTGTAATAGAGTACACTTTGCAGTGAGTTTTCACTTAGACTATCTCTGTTCATCAGTTAATACAGGAGGCTTTTTTTTTTTTTTGGTTGGGGTTATGGCTATGCTACTTGTATTAAGTAAAATCTTTATGGGGCTTGTTATCAAAATATTATAATTTTAAACTGAGAAATACATCATGAAGTGTTGACTAAAACTGAATTCGGTATTTGTTTTCTCCACTGTCTACTGGTAGAAATTGCTTATTATCACCAATGCATGGTTGATCTGTATGTCGGCTACCCCAAGAAATTGTAGCTCAGAACCCAATTTTAGCCCCAAGTGCTTACATATTTGAGATCCATTTCAGATTTATTGATGAAATTAAGAAACTATATGTACTCCTTTCTAGATGCAGAAAGATTAAAATGATATCAAGCTGAAAGTCCAATGGTTCTATGTAATAGGTTTATTCAACTTTCTTGGGTTTTCAGCAATAGCTGCAAAGATTAAAGCGATCGATCTTGGACACAGCAATATTCCAGATTCAGTCAGAAATGCAATCTCCTCTAATACAATCTGTTTTGATTTTAAGAGTAAATGTATGCTTTTTTTGATGAGAGTTGTGATGTTTCCCTTTGTGGGTCTTAAATCTTCAGGGACACTAATGAAATGTGTATGAAAACAAGAGAGAAATCAGGGCCAGTTATCTGTGACAATCCACCCCTAAATGAGCAAATAAATAAATAAATAGCTGGATAAATGAGCAAAAAGGAAAAACATAATCTCATTTTCTCAAATCAGTTAAAACAAGTGACGTGATGAGAAAAAATGAGACACCAGGCAGACCCTGAGCTTTGCCACATTTGCCTAAGCTTGAAAAATCGCCTCTTTCATAAAGCAGGAGCAGGCGGACACTGCATGCATACCAAGTATCCGGGAAATGTGAAAAATGACAAATCTTTCCCTCAGAGCCCTGAATGGGGGGAGAGTGAAGGCTTTACAGCTGCCTCCTCACCTGCTTAGGAACGGCTGGCCTCCCTCTTGCCAGCCTCTGACGGCAGCTTCGCCATCCCCTACACAATAAGATTGATGGTGTTCCCATCCCAAGCAGCCAATTTCAGTCTCTCAAGAAATAATCCACTACACTGACAGATGAGTGGAATTTGACGCGATGTCCCCCTCATCAGACTGTGCCGCACCTGGATGGCATCAGCCAGCCAGGGTCCTGTAGGAGAAATGGTTAGAGATCTGGGCCAATTTCTCCTGTCAAAACGTGAAATCGGGACAATGTTTTTGTGAGGCCATGAATTTGAGATCTCTCTCCTCAGTGCAGTGGGTTAGTGCACAAACAGAACAAGAATATGTTAACTAGAAAACAGACTGATTTTAATAGATTCCCCTGTAGTCCCTAAGTACTTTCTATTTTTCATATTTATGGTATTAGGAATGCACCATTTATTTTCACTTACTCACCAGTTAAAAGGATTAAAACAGTCAATCAAATGTAAGTGAATTTTAAAATTACACAAATGAGTAAAATGTGCCGTAGATTAACAGATTTGTAATTTCAATAATTTAATATTTGGTTAAATCAAGTTTTTATTTTGGGAACAATGTAGGAAATTACCATAACAACTTGAAGAATACTTGTGCCTTTTATATATATAAATAGTAAACCTAGAAAGGATCACAATTTAAAAAAGACAGACTGAACAATGAAAACCCAAAAGTGGTGTATTCTCTTGTTTCAGGTAATTAAAACCGACAGCTTCAACTCCTTCTAAGCATCAGGTGTGTAACAGGTGACAAAGGAGGAATGGTTTCCTAGATGTAACTTTCTAATTTAGAATTAGCTTTTTCCCCCTTATGGATATATGAATTATGACAGTGATTTTAATGGTTACTTAATTTCAAGTGTGTGGGTATGTGTGTGTGGGGGGTATTCTTGAAACTTAATAAAATATGGATCATTTCAAAATACTTTAGTAAGAAAAGATCCTTGGGATTCTTTAGTAATTTAAAATTATAAAGATAAATTACACGAGACATGAAGTTATAAGTGCCTAATGAATCATTTATTCTTGAGTCACTGCTATTGTATGACAGGTGTGTATGGAAATAATATATGGAAACATTACTCTGAATAGGATTGTCTATGTAACTTATACTTGGCCTGATTTAAAACTCTATTAAACAAACTATGTAGTTAGAGGGAAGTATTCATTTACGACTTAATTATTACATAGTAGAACATCACCATGCATTTAACAGTGTGATTATTTTTTGTTAAAATATTAAAATGCATTCTTGTGTATCTTATATTTCTCTTTACCTTAGTATTCAGTATCACTTTATTGAAAGCTACTTAAGGAATATGCATTAGAATACCAAGGCACATTACAATAAAGGATTGTTTTACAACTGCTGTATAAAAGATATCGTCAGAACAACAGTGGTCGCATATTGGTTTTTTAAGAATTTGTACCAGTCCTGGATTGCTAAGTGTAGTGAATTGACCTAAGGATTAGGGCAGACAGGTTGTTATTTGGTGTAAGCTGGTGCTAGTGATAATCCATTGATCATCTGATTGATGTTATTGACCTTGTCCCAGAGGCAGAGTGCAGCTATGGACATTTGATAAGACCTCAAAGTATCAAAACCAAGTAGAGATACAAATAAATATTTCTTGTCAATCCCATGAATTTATAAGAGAATTATTACAATGCTACATAAATATCGTTTCTTATGTAAGCTCAAGCCTATGGCCTCACTTCATCATAGTTAAGAAAAATAGATCTTATACCACACTGAAAACAAATATTTAGAAGTGGCACAATTGAACATTAGCCTTCAGTTGCTAATTTCTTAAAGTTCATTTAAGATGACAACTTGAACTTTTTGAAGAACTCTTCCAGTTTTAAACTGTGTGAAAATCTCAGAGCTTGAGTATGTAAATTAGTGCACCATTTTTTGAAAACAGTTTGGCAGCATCTCCCAAAATGTAAAATGTGCAAATCCTACACAATTCCATTTTGAGACACTTTTCCTAAGAAAATGATTGGACAGGTGTGGAAAAAATGTATGCAGAGGTCTAGTTAATTTAATGGCAAATAACTGGAAGAGGGTTTTATCTACATCAAAAAGAGATTGGTAAAATAAATCGTGTACACCGCACAATGGGATTCAATGTAGCCACTGAAAAGAATGAGATGTGTTTATATGTACTCTGATACATATAATGATACACTGCTGGGGGCGGGGGTGGAAAAAAACAACAACAAGGAATAGAATACTCAGTTTTAAAATCATTTTGGAAAAAAGATATTAACACAGACATAAAAGATGTCAGAAAGGCTATAAGCATTCTATACGTAGTATCAGTTCTTTACATAGCATCAGTTAAACCTGGTGGTAGGACTAGAATGACTTGGACTTTTTATTTCCTATAGTTATGTGGTTTTTATTTTTATATTTTTTTTATTTTTTTTAAGATTTATTTATTTATTTGAAAGAGAGAGAAAGAGCAAGCAGGGGAGGGGCAAAGGGAGAGAATCCCGAAGCACGAAGCACACTCTGCTCAGTGGGGAGCCAGAAGTGAAGGGGGCTCAATTCCAGCAGCCTGAGATCTGGACCTGAGCCAAAAGCAAGAGCCGGCCAATGAAACAACTGAGCTACCAAGGTGCCCCAGTTATGCATTTTTAAGATTTGTTTCTAATATAGGTAGATATTACTTTTTAATAAAAAGCTTAAAATATTAGCTGTAGTTTTATGGCAAAATTAGAAATGTATCAAACAGTGTTGTCAGTTTAATGAGAAAGAAGGAAGAATAGGTAGGAAAGTATCATGAGGCACTCTTCCTTTTAAGAGCCTTAATCCAATAAAATCTCTAGGCCAGTATTTTCCAGTTCACAAAATACAGTAACCTCAAAATGCTGCTTGGAAAAAGGCTATTAAGTGTTGGGGAAGTACTCATTGTCTGGTATGTTCTCCTCTTGGAGATTTACCGTGCATGTAAGTGCATACAAGTTCTGGAAAGATTTGCAGATAGGAAACCTGATTGTGTTTAACTAAAATTTTCCAAATATTTTTTTTTAATTTGGGCAATATCTAAAGTGCCTATTCTTATCACGTGCATTGAGAAGTGTGAGCCACTGCACTATCCATCTGCTTATCTCTCACTTTTAGTAAGGAACTTGACATATAATAGGTGCTCAAAAAATATTTGTTACATTATTAAGGAAAGAAGGAATGAATGTTCTGGTAAAATCTTTAACTCTTTTTCACTTATTATTGCTTGTGTGTGGGTACGTGTGTATGGATTGTTGCATATGCATCTGTGTGTGTGTTTATAATTCAGGGATACCACAAATGGAGAACGGTATAAATATTAAATTGTCAGTATAACACATGTATGTATGTGTGTATGTGTGTGTTTGCAATAGCTTTGTGTAGCTATTTACTGTACTTGACAGCAGTTCCGTTAACCAAAATAACCCCAAGAATATGCTTAAAAATGTAGTAAAAACTTAAATCCCTAAGGTTTTCAGTCTAGCATGAGTTTTTTTCCTACAGATTCAGAAAATATTTTAAGTGCAGTCTTAAGGGACTGAAGAGAAATTTCTCTTAGCAAATAGGAAAAGTTTCCTTGAAAGCTTCTGCTTTCAAATTTTTTGATATCAAGAGAAAACTTCACTTCATCTTTGTAGCAGGAAGAAATAACAGATAGCAATTTTTCCTTTCTTTGGGGTAAAAAGAAAAATGAATTATTTTGTTAACCATTTGTGTAAACTAATTAGATTCTCTAAAGTTAATGTCCTCAAATCACTTAGGGAACCCTGTTGGCCTACTGTTTCTTTCTCCTTCTCCATCTTTATATAATAAAGGTCCTGAGAAAGAAAAGAGAATTGATATAATCACAGCGATTTTCTCTCGGAAAACGGATAGATACGCTGAGTGATGTGGCTATTCATTAAACGGATTCTTCCTCCAGGCAGGGAAGGAGTCAAACCAAACCTCACCCTGAGTCTAGGAGGGAAAAAGACCTACATCCTCAGCCAAGGTCATTGTTCTACTGATGTGATTACCTGTATTTACCTTTTCTGTGCCCTTACTAGACCTTCTCTTTTAGGCATGATTTCATATCACCCAAGAATAAATGCTAGCCCAGTCTGCATACCCCCAAAGTATTTTTTTGTTTCCCCCTCATATGGATAAAAAATGGATGGATTGAGTCATAGGCTTTGAAGTGAATACAGAATGCCAGCTCCCAGGTTTAGATGAGCTACTGCACAGAGCGAGGAAAAACCATTTCAGTGCTCTTGAAATTGATAATGTATCTTAGATTCAGGTCAGCAGGCCAGTAGGTCATACATCCCCCTGAATGAACATTGTATAAGTATTCAATAAATATTTTCTCATCAACAGGGCAAGAACTTTACATCCTTTAAAAATGCAAATACTGGCAGGAAAGTACCACATTAAGCCTTTTTTATATTGAATGGTAATGAGGAAGGAGCACCACAGTAGGGGTAGAACACTGGAGCATTCAGGATCAATTGTCCATTGCAAGCCTGCATGCAGTAAGAGGGTAGAAGGAAGCAGTGGTTTTCATATTATGCATAGAAGCTCCAAAGAGGCCCTTTATGCATACCGGAGACATAAAGTATATTCTTGTCCATCACAGATGGACTTGGCAAATACCTTCGTGCACCAGCCAGTTAACAAAGATGATTGGAGCAACCTGAGGATAACTGCTGCAGCTGAAGAGCATGTGGGCCTGCAGAGGGCACATCAAATCCTTAGCTATGCCTGAGACAGGCTCAGTGTGACTAGATCACCCCATGCATGGTTCAAGGCAAGTGAGAGACTTAGAGTTCTATGCATAATTTCCTTATCTTTTAACTGTCAAGTGGACCAAACAAAACTTGACTCAGGGCTCTATCCCACCTGCGGGCTATTAGTGGGTGACCTCAGACAAGATTATCTCCAGCTCCAACATTTTTTGATTTCTAATGAATTTGTCAAATCTTTTTGTGCGAGCAGGGTAGAGAGAGGTGAAGGTGGTGGGGCTAAAAGGGGAATTTTTATGCACGTCTCTCTTGGCTTGTTTTAAATTACGCTTGTGGTTTTGTCCTGTCCTGACTTAAACCCCAAATGCTAAAGGGCTGAGTCTCTGGGTATTTTGTAAACAAGGTACTAACTGTAAAAGGAGCTAGTAGCGGAGTCTCATAAACAAAGGGCATTTATATAATGAAACCAATGGCCTGAACAGAGGTCTTATTTTAATCTTAGCTAAAAATAAATTAATTTTCCTTTAGATTAAAATTTGGCAGAAAGAGTAAACTATAAATGTAATGAAACAGAGGGAAGCATGAGGCGGCAGCGTACTGTTGCCTGTATAAAACCTTTAATTTAATACTTGATTAAAGTTTTCAAAATCCAGTCTGCAGTCCACTCGTGGGTTATAAATTTATCTTGGAACTCAACATTGGGTTTTTTTTTCTGCTCTTGTTCTTTTCAGATTTTGTGTGCACTTATTTTGTATCTTAGTACAGTCTACTTATTAGTATAGCAACTGAATTATCATTCTATTAGAATGACATGTAACTAAGGCTTACTGAGCTTCCTTAATTCAGTATTCTATTAGGAAAACTGACTGCCAACTCTTGGAAACATTGCAAAATGCCTGCATGCAAATAATTAGAATTCATGCAATTTTGGGAGGGATAATTTGTTACCAGTGTATCTTGAGTGTTGTTTGAGTTGTTAGTGATTTGAATTGCTGTGGTCTTTGCTTTTTAATTATAAATTAGTGTTGGTTGAGTTTCATCATTATCAATTAAATTTGCTGTGGGCTGTTTCATTAACCCTATAGTCTGTAATGATACATATTTGCATATTTTGGATTTTAGATTTACCAAAGAATAGACTTGAAGACATTCCTGAATTGTGGTTCAGAAATGATTTACCTATATCCATATTGGAAAACGTGTATGTGCAGTCACTCTCCGACTTATTTCTATGGTGACACTTACAGAGTGACATTGTTTATATACTGCCTGTGAAAGTATGCAACATAATTCTCAAGGTACATAACATATTTGATTTATTTTTCTACCCATAGGGCATCATTTTATAATATATGAACATGTTAATAGGTTCATCTTATTTTATCAGAATAATTAATGATTCATAAATGTATCTTTCCAAGTATTTATTAACGGAGTATTTTTCCACTGGGAAGTGGAAAACAGACAGGAATTGGGTATTTCACCTCCTTGGTGTGCTATAGACAGGAAAGTTTGAATACCACTGTTTTATGAAGACATTGTAACAAGAGACCAGCCCCACATAAAACTCTGAATTAAAAAATGTGTGGCATGGCAAAAAATAAAAACGAAACCATTTTTTCTGAAAAAAAAAGATATAAGACAGGATAAGGTGCTGTTTGGAAGCTTCTCGGATGAGGTCTTAATAGGTGAATTGTTTTTGTAGCTTCTTTTATCTCTTTATCTGATGAAAATGCAAGATGCCACGTACTGGACATGTGTTTGAGAAACTAGGTCACTGGGTGAACATTTGTAGGGCAACATTTTTGACAGCAACTCCCAGGATTGTTTAGAAGTAAGAGCAGATTTATAGCACACTAGCTGCCAATCTCCAGCCCTCCATCTATCACAGGCCCAGGTAATCAATCACAGTGATTGTTCCCGCAGAGCCAGGACGTGATTTCAGAATCTTTCTCAGTCCCTCTCCAGGCCCCGCCTATCAACTGACTGACATTGGCATGCAAGTTGGGAGTCTTTGACCATTTCCCTGGTGGGTTAATTGACTATCTCCAGAATCTGTTTCCTATCCAAAAAAACATACACACCATAAAAAATCTCCTTGAAAAATAAGAAAAATGAACCAATTGCAATTAAATCAAAATTTAAATAGCCACGTGACGTGTAACTACTGTGTACGATAATACAGCTTTAGACAATTCTGTCCATTTGTGAGTTAGACAACTCTCTTTTCATTTCCTCTAGAAGTTTTTATCCCTTTCTCCATTATTCTGTATTTCTATGTCTGTGATGCAGAGTGGCTTCTGATATGAGCTCTAACCAAAGAGGGTGCTCTGTGATCATAAAGCATGAAGCCACTTATTCTGAGCAGAGGGGATTTGGGAAGCTCTCATAAAGGTTGTGTTGGGCTACGAATGTTGTTTAGGAAGTCAGCTAGCCAAGGAGGATGGAGGGTGACAGGTTCAACCAAGGGGAACAAAACACATAAACCTAAAGGCAGATAGTAGGGATATGGTGGGCTCGTGACTTGGATGGCTATTGGCCTTAAACCAGTTGGAGAAACTTTGTATTATTCCAGTTAAAGGGAAGGCAAGATTTATTTTTAATTTGGTACCGTTTTATAATCTATGGGCTACCTTATCAATGTACATTGATGGTCATAGGTGGAGAGCTAGGTAAGATGGAAGGAAAGAGCCCCAGTATCTATAATTAAAGTCTCTGTGGAAAGCAAGTCAGTTAATTAACAAAAAATCCAGCCACTGTACTCTGGCCTGATTCTTGGTGTCCCATTAGGCCTTTCACACCTTTGAGTTGTTGTTACCTTTGTGTAATAAAGGACAAAATATGTTACTACTGTTGATTTTAAAAGTCTGGTTATTATAGTAGAGAAAACCGCATATCCCTAACTCAAAACCTAAGGATAATCATGTCTACCTTTAACATACAACAAATTTAATACTCATTATTCAACAAGTGTTTTCGATCACTTACTAGGCTCAAAGAACTACACTTCCACACTAATGACAGTGACACCACTTTATTCTAATCACTCGTTTAACCCTCCTTTCCCCACTAGATTGTCAGCTCAGAGAGGGTAGGGAGCCCAGCAGTCTTACAAAGCCTGACACAGAGTCTGCCACATGGTGAGGGCCAGTAAATACCTGCTGAATGAATGAGTGAACGAAGGACCCTAAGCATTTGATGTTTCACTGAATCCTCACAATAAACTTGTGAGGTAGAGCATCTTCCCCTTTTGTCAATAAAAAATATCTTAAAACAAACAAACAAATAAATTAATTGATTTGTTCAAAGTCATCTAGCTTGGGAGGGCAAATTGTGAATTTTTCCAGTCTTTGAATTTTTCCAGCTCAGTTTCCTGAGCGTCAGCTGTGGATAGGCCCTGATATGGGCTGATTCTTATAATATGGCATATGATCTATACCATAACCCTACATGTCTGGTACTGTTATCTCCATTGTACAAAACACTGCAAAATTTTGGATAAAATGAATAAACCTGAAAGGAAATCTTAGGTTTGGCATTGACTCTCACTCAGTTGCTCTTGCCATCATAAGCAGGTACTACTTTAGCACTTAGGAACATCAGTAAGCTCGTCCTGGTTAGTTTAAATTACAAAACAAGGGATGCCTGGGTGGCTCAGTCAGTTGGGGAGCTGGTCATGATCCCAGGGTCCTGGGATCAAGTCCTGCACTGGGCTTCTTGCTCAGCAGGGAGCCTGCTTCTCCCTCTGCCTGCTGCCCTCCCTACTTTTGCTTGCTCTCTCCATGTCTGACAAATAAATAAAATCTTTCAGAAAAATAAATTACAAATGAAACTTCTGTGTTGGGGGTCATTTTTCTGCATTAGAAGGCAACCATGTCTTGGGCATTTAGCTTGGCTATATCATGCAATAATTTTGAGTCTTATGGTTGGTTGAGTAATACTTTAGTCTTAATTTTGTTGTGCAACAGGCCTGGCTGAAAACATGCTTTCTTTCCTTATCAGGGTCATGGCACCTCATTTTCAAGTATTTTTTTTTTCAGTCTCCTGGTATTTTTTTTATTTTTATTTTTTTAGATTTTGGAGACCCTTTTTTGTGCTCCATGTGACAAAACAACAAAATAGGATAAATCTACATTGATTAGACTCAGTCTTAGTGTAGATTTTCTGTTTTATTTCAAATGAACTTATAAATCATTCACACTGGAAAGGAATTCTCCTTAACAGCAATTTAACTTTTTGATAAGATTTTTTTTTGGCATTTATCATATTGAGACTTTATAAATTATCTAAGATATTGTAAAATGGGCTGACCTTTCTAGTAAATGGTTTGATCATTTGCAGTGGTGTCTTTTCACTAAAATATGGAATTTGCTCTCTTTCACATTACGCTTGCTAGATCCATGGCCCAGTAACATGCTAGGTAGAAACTGCTTATAGAATCCGATGTGAGGTCTCCCTTTTAAAATTCCTCTCAACATCTAAATAAATCTCTCTGTGTTTTCCAAAAATATCCCTGTGGCTGATGATGGCAAATGCCTGCTCCAAAGCCCATTCTTTCTATGCACTTTTCCACTGCAGACATTACTAAGCAAACCTTCAACCCTTGTTGAAGGTACAACGCTTCAATCATTGAGTTGTTAAAAGAGATAGAGAGGGTTTCAAAAACAACCATAACCACCCTGAAACAATCATCACTTGGCATCTCTTATGTTGCATACCATGCAAAGTGCCTTATGTGGACTTACCTGTTTAATTTTAAGATGAAACATACTGTCCATTAAGGGTCTAGACTGTTTTTAGATGTAATTTAATTCACCATTCAAGGTGGGCCATGTTCTTCATTTAAAAATAATGATTTAAATAATTAAGCAAGTTAATACATGTAGAGTACATGGAAATTTTCCAGTAACAGGGTAAAGTACCCTTTAACTCGGGGTAAGTGTAGCTTCTACATATATCTTTGAGAATTGGATAGAGTTGACATGCCTGTGGGTGTTTTACCTGTCCTCACCCTCTTTGCCACCAACTACTCTTGGCACAAGGAACCTATAGAGACAGGAGCATCTTGGTGTATAAGGTAAACCAGGCGTTTCATCCCACCTCTATCATTATTACACTATTAGCACTAAACGTGGGCATATTAGTGTAGATCTCTCTGCCTCACCCACAAAATGGGGATCCATGTTTATTAAATCCCCACTTTGCATGAAAAGTAGAGATGATATCTGTTCTACACCTGCCATGCAATAAGTATCTGGCATATGGTATCTCATATTGTTATGTAAGTATATGAATGTCAAAGCAAAGATGATAGAGAAATGCCTCATACCAACACCTACATCCATATTTTATTGTATAAAAAATGGATGCACATAGTTTTACAACTTGAGGGCACCTGGGTGGCTTAGTTAGTTGAGCGTCTGCTTTCAACTCAGGTCATGATCCTGGGGTCCTGGGATCAAGTCCCACGTCAGGCTTACTGCTCAGTGGGGCGTCTGCTTCTCCCTCTCCCTATGCCCCTCCTTCTGCTTATGCTTTCTCTCTCTCTCTCTCTCTCTCTCACTCACTTGCTCTCAAATAAATAAATAACATCTTAAAAAAAAAGGATTCCATTTTTTGATGGCTGAGGAATATTCAATTACATATATAGAGAGATGTATATATGTATATATACACACAGCATCTTCTTCATCCATTTATCTGTCGATGGACATCTGAGCTCTTTCCATAGTTTGGCTATTGTGGACATTGCTGCTATAAACATTGGGGTGCGAGTGCCCCTTCAGATTACTACATTTATATCCTTTGGGTAAATACCTAGTAGTGCAATTGCTGGGTCATAAGGTAGCTCTATTTTCAACTTTTTGGGAAACCTCCATGCTGTTTTCCAGAGTAGCTATACCAGCTTGCACTGCCACCAGCAATGTAGGAGGGTTCCTCTTTCTCCACATCCTTGTCAGCATTTGTCGTTTTCTAACTTATTAATTTTAGCCATTCTGACTGATGTGAGGTGGTATCTCATCGTGGTTTTGATTTGTATTTCCCTGGTGCTGAGTGATGTTGAATATTTTTTCATGTGTCTGTTGGCCATTTGTACGTCTTCTTTGCAGAAATATCTGTTCATGTCTTTTGCCCATTTCTTGACTGGATTATTTATTCTTTGGGTGTTGAGTTTGAGAAGTTTTTTATATATTTTGGATATTAGCTTTTATTAATAATCTCTAGGTAACGGTTGGCCAGGGGTTCTAAGTCAGTAAGAACAGGTCGATACTTTGAGAATCCTTCCTTCCAGCAGTGTTTTCATATGTAATTATTGATGAAGGTGCTGTAATTAGTAAGTTTAGTAGAGTCTGTGTGATGCCAAATAATGGTGAAGATTTGTTAATTAATTTAAACATTTGGCGAAAACTCACTAACAAGAAATAGTTCAAAAGTTAGCATTGGTCCTTGATGATTCTCAGAATGGATTATATCCTTATTATAACCACAATAAGAGAGCCATTGGTCAACTGAACTGTGATATTATTTATCTATATTTCCTCAGGTGTTTTTTTCTTCCCACTAATTGTGTTCTTACAATAACCTATGCACTCTTTATCACGGGGCTCATAGACTAAAGGTATATACTGATAAACACATTAGTACATAAATGTTTACAGTCTTCATCCCAGGGTGTCATTTATGTGTACTCATACGTGTACCCTATATTTTCTACTATGAATATAAAATATATCTTTGTGTATTAAGGATTGCCTAAATATCACAGGGTCTAATGTTTTGAGACTGACAAAGCAATTCCCCCCCTTCCAAAATGAAGTACCAGGGTTAGTTTCTTATGTTTTAAGACACTAAAGAATTTAAGTTAGCATGAGAAGAAAAGAGAAGAACAGTTAGAGACATGGATTAAAGATATTGTAAGATGATGATAAATTTGCAATTAGTGTTTCAGAGTCTTTTTAACACTATACCCAACAGGCAAGAGCTCTCTTCTGAAGAGGTCAAAGCCTCACAGAAGCCTTGTTCAGTTATTTGATAAAACTTTATTTTCTCTTTTTTACTGTCCTCATTAACATACTTCAAAACTGCTTTTAAGTATTTCTGGCAAGCACAGCATTGAAGTAATTTTTACAATAGTGTAAAGGATTTATTAATTTTAATCTTTTCATGAGTCTATTTATATTCAATTGTGACATTAATAGGTTGCCAAAACAAACTAGAGTTAATTGTATTTAATTAAATTGTTGAAAAAAGTAAGGGTAGTTTATTATTATTGTAAGCAGAAAGCTCTATTGATGTACTTGTTTGTGTGAATAAGATCTGGTGTAAAGTTCTTTCTTCTGGGTATGGTATTATTCATCAAGAGAAAGCAGTATAAAAATGCTAATTATAGAGAGTTGTCATTATAATAGAACCCTTGGAGGGGAAACTTCACATAGTATTTATAACCTTAAACCCAGTGTTTGGTAAGTGTACTAGGGTTCCAACCAAGGGAGACATCCCTGTTTTTCACTATGTTATCTGAGTGGCTCCAAGAGCATCTTTTCACATCCCCTTCTTTCCTTGGAGGAGCTGTTTGATGGTGGGAGAGTCTAAGATCTGGGTCAAGGCTTTGGCGAAAAAAAATTACTTCGGTAGAGACCAGAAGAAATAGGAAGATCTGTACCAAGAGTTAGGGATGGAGTTTAGGCAGCAAAGAATTTGAGGCAAATGTAACAGAATTATGAAGGCAGATACATAATCTGAGGAAGATCACAATATCAGGGAAATAGCACTCCTTTGTCATGAATTAATGCATGTAAATATTTTGAAGACAGCAGGAGACAGGGTCAAAACTAACTTTGGAAGAAAAAAATATATAATTCAGCCTAAAAAATTAACTTCTTAATTGTGTCTGATATAGATATACATTAAATATATATTTTTATTTAGTAGTCACTGTGTGCCTGGCATTATGCTAAGATTATTATTATTATTACTAATCCATATTATTTCATTAATCCTTACTCTTACCCCTGTGAGGTAGCTACTCTTATTCTCTTTTTCCCATTGACGAGGGAAATAACGTTCAAAGAATTTAAATAACTTACCCAAAGTATACAGGTAATAAGTGTGAAACCAAGATTTGAAATGGGGTAATCTGGTTCCAGATCCCAAGCTCTTAATGACTATACTACTGAAATTCTTTGTTTCTGCCAGTATTGTTTTCATTGTGATGCACGGTAGTAAGATGGAAATAAATGACCCTCAGAGTAGGCCAGGTGATACTATGGTAACCAATCAACTCAAAATCTCAATTGTCAAGGCAGTCTTATATTTTAGCAACGTTTATGTCTGACTCATGCTGCT
This sequence comes from Ailurus styani, assembly GCA_002007465.1. Lineage (NCBI taxonomy): Eukaryota > Metazoa > Chordata > Mammalia > Carnivora > Ailuridae > Ailurus > Ailurus styani. The sequence goes on from LNAC01001424.1 coordinate 79,967, forward strand.
GTTCCCTGAGGTTGGCTAGAAGCTGTACTCTGTGTTATCTTCAATCCAGAATTAAGAGCAGCATCTATTTGAAATAGTACCGTTATGGCAGAAAAAAGAGAGATTTTTGGAGGTAAGATCAGCAAAAAAAAACCCTTCAGGCTTAAAGTGATACATGTCATTCTGCTCACAACTCATTGGACAGCCCTAGACACATGGTTCAACCCAATGGTAAGAGGCCACAAAATGGGTTCCTATCACGAGCCCGGAAGGCCAATAATGGGTGTTTTTAGGTGTACAGCCTTTATGGCAACCCCAAAGCATGCTTTAGTGGTTAGGAAATGACATATTCTTTGGTTTAATACTCTTCAACTTTCAGATACCCAAATTTAGATATCTTAGCTTTTTTTAGAATTTGGAGAAGTCTCCAGAAAGTTCAGTCTCTCAGTCTAAAAACAAGAGGATAATTCAGTTAATGAGTCAAAATAAATAAATAAATAAATAAATAAAATCAAAACACCAAGTATCCATTTCTGTTTTGTTTTTTCACACGTAGCCGACTTTTGAATAAGTGGGAGTTACCCAGCTCCACAGCTGAGTGAATGCAAAGCAAACCTTTGAGACATTGGGAGTTCCTGACCTTTTCTTCTGCTGAGTCTCTTTCCCCCAGCAAACACCTAAGGCTCTTGCTTGCTTTTTCTCTCCTTCCCTCCCTCCAGCCTCTCTTTTGTATGAATCTAATCAGTGAACTGATTTTCACTGTTAGGAACGATCACCTGTGAATAAAAAGGTCAAAGCGTTCACTACTACACTCTCTGGGAGGCTGTTGTTTTCTTCAGATGAAACTTTTATAGGGCATTTTGAGTAAGTAGGTGATATTTTTACATTATCCTCAGTATTTTTTATTCTTATTTTCATTTTAGTACTGTATCTGTTTCTAGTTGTCGAGCAGAGAAATCAGTTACGGATCAAATGCACCCATTTGTCAAGGATTAATGCATATAAATGCTTTTATGACAGCAAAAGAGAAATGCTTGTAAGGGTGGATGCTGACTTTGGGAGAAAAAAAATTAATGAAGCTAGGAAAAAGCGATAACAGGGAACATTGCAGTTATAGGTGCTAAATGACTTATTTTCAAACCCTAGGAGTACAGTAATATTATTCCTCTTCCCCCTCTTTTAATAAAGCAGTCTCATAACCCATAGTGACCTCAACTAAAGAAATGTTGTTTTAGGGTGAGTTAGGTTTCCTGAGAGCTGTTTTCTAAGGTACAGGGTTTATCTTTATTAGCCAAAAAAAAAAAAAAAAAGCTGTACTGTAGGGGGAAAAAAAGCTGTAATCCACTATTGTGAATCTAGAGAAAGAAAAGAAAGAAATAGGAAGCGTAGCTTGGTCCATAAACACTTTATCTGTCACAAATGTCATTAACAAGTGTTGCTTTCCCATCGATGGTTCAGGAAGACAACACGCACATAGCAGGGTTAGTTTTGTGAAATGTGGCTTCCATGTCTGACCTCCCATCTCTTGGAAGTGGGATAAGGCTGAGGCAATTATTTTATCATGATTTTAAAGGACTTTCTAGATTATCTCTTATCTCTTTGCCATGCGTGCATGCACACATACACACTCTCTCATACATTGTTAAGATATTTTAATATTATACTTAAGTTACTTACGAGTTGGAAATTACTTTAGCAAACATCCAGGCCAAGCTGTCATCAGACCGTTTATTTGCCTCAAAATACTCCCTGCCAAGCGGTTGTTGATTCACTGGTTGAATCTTACCACCATATTGATTTGGGGCATGCTAAACTTGGGACGTGTTCTCTGGTCTAGGTAAAATTCTTTTAATTATAAAGCTGATCTGCCCCTGTTCCAAAACCTCTCCCTTCCATAGTTTACTTGATCTCAGTTCATAGCAATTCCTTTCTTCTGTTCTTCACATCAAAAGTCTTGGACTCTCTCTCAACTCCCTTTCTCCAGATTTCACACTTAATCTATCAGCAAAATGGTTTCTCTGAACTTCAGAATGTATCTAGACTCCAACCACTTCTCACCACCTCTATTGCTGTTCCTGAGCCAAGCTGCTGTTTCCCTGAAGTGGATTATTACAGAAATCTACGGTGGTGTTACCCAATCCAAGTTCAGCTGCCTGTCACTCCAAAGATCATCAATCAAGAGGCGAGTTTTGACTGGAAGGAAGTTTGAGCTTTATTTGGGAGGCTGGCAACCTGAGGAGAAGAAGGACTCTTGTCCAAGAGCCAACTCTGAGGTTTCTGCTTGGCCCAGGGGTTTTTAAAGGGGTTTAGGGCAGTTAATCAGCAAAGGGAGTGTGGTGGACTGCAACATTTCTTGATCCTGTGCAGACCCCTACAGACATTATCCCAGTGCTCCGGGCCTGTGCCTGGGGGTCCAGCCCTTGTTTCTCAGTGTGCTGGAGGACTGCATTCTTCCCACAAAGGAGAGGAAGGTCTGCACATACACAAAGGGAGGTTAGTAAAATCATTTGTATGATCTAAAAGAAAGGAAAATATTTTGCTGAAAAAATTGCTGGGGTCATCAGAAAGCTGAGGCCACTTCCAACAGACTTGCTGGCCTCTGTGGTCTGGGAAAGTTCTGGTCCTTCAGTCCTCAAGGCCAGCGGTCTACATATGTCAAAGAAAGTAAATTAGTTCTGTTTCACATCAAGGACCTTAGGTCAGTAAGTAAGGAGCATGTCAGCTTGGAGCAAATTAACCCTTAAGATGGGCTGGTGTTCTGCTTTCACCTGTGCTACCTACAGTGTATTCTCCACGAAGAAAGCAGAATGGTAAGGTTGACAAATCAGTCACATTTTGTCATTCATCTCTCCAAAACTCTCAGTGGTTTCATATTTGTCTCAGGACAAGTTGATGGCCCTACATAATGTGCCCCCATTATCTTGGTGAAATCCACTACTGTCTTCTTCGCTCCCCCTCCTGCATCACACTGGCCTCCCTGTTGTCCCTTCAAAAACACACATTTCTATGTTCGTTGGCTCTTGTCTGCCTGTTGTGTGCTTCCCCAGATATCTGCAAGATTCACATCTTTGCCCCCTTCAAGTGTCTGCTCAAATATCACCTCCTCTCAGCTGACCACTTTATTTTAATTTTACCCTCTTCTCAGATCTTGAAATCCCTTTAACCACATTCTACTTTCTGCAAATGCACCAGTTAACTTTTAACGTACTAAAGCAGTCATTTATTTATTCAACATAACGTTTGTCTTTCTCCATTGGCATGTGGGTTCCATAAGGACAGAGATTTTCATCAGGTCTGTTCCCTGATGCAGGACAGGGCAAAAGAAGGCTCTTAAGAACTATTTGTTGACTGAATGAATGAATGAATGAATGAATGAATACAAGAGAAATTTTAGGACCTTATGAGATAAAGACCATTTCTTCTATTCCCCATCAAATGGTATATAATAAATATTCATTTATTGCCCCTGCGGCCTTCAGGTCTTCACCAAAAATGAAATTCTTTTCCAGCCTCAGTAGTCTGGCCTCCTGAACTGGTGTGACTCTATTGGCCATGTGGTGAGCATGGGGGTTGGCCTGAAGTTCATAACCTGTGCCCAAACCTTATGACAAAAACCTGAGAAGGTAGGAACTTACCCTCATTTTTCAGGTCAGGAAAAAGAAATTCAGAGAAATTATGGGAATTGGCCAATGTCACACATTTAGTAAATGACAAAGCTGGGATTCAAACCCAGGCAGTCTGAATCTATAGTCTGTCCTCCTAACCAGTGTCCTATATTCTCACATGTGTGTACCTTGTTTCTGGAAAAGGGTATACAGTTATCTTGCGGTATCACTCATAAGGAAAATTAATAACATTCTCAGACCCCCAGAAGGCAGTTCCCTGAATTTCCTCTAAGACATGGGAAGTTTGTTGCCTTTTGTGTTAGTGTGTTTTAATACTGGATAAGCTAAAATTACTAGCTCCATTTCTGCCCCCTGATACTTAGTAGCATCCTGAGGTAATTGGAGCTAGGGAAGATTATCTGGATTGTATTAATCCAGTTTATGGTAGGAACAGAGCAAGCTCACTGTGTCTTCCATAGGAGAGCCTTTCAGAAGTAAAACTATCTTAATATGTTTCTCTTTGGTTATTCTTTTGCCAGGCTAATTGATGGTCATATGGAATGGTGCAGCCGTGGGCTGGGACAGAACTATCACTTGTGGAACCCCAATTTTTATTTAAACAATCCCGGGTCATAATAGCTCTTCCAGTAGCCCTGCCTTCCTGTCAACTCAGATTGAATTTATCATCAGTAAGAACTCCCAGGTCTCTTTCACACATGCCACAGTGAAGACACATCTTCTTCAAGTCTCTGTTTTCACAGCTGGCTACTTGGACTCAAGTGTGGCCTTTTAATTTGTCCCTGTTACTTTCCAGCATGTTAGATTTCAACCTTCATTTCACATTATTGGAAACTAAAAATTCCAGTTCTTTCATCTAATATATTAACTGGATTTACCAGCCTGATGTTTTTGAATGAATAGAGAAATCTACAAGTTAAATATTAAAAAATTAATTTCTCATTGTGTGTGATACCGAACAGATGAATCATTGAACACTGTATCTAAAACTAATGATGTACTATATGTTGGCCAATTGAATTTAAATTAAAAAAAGAGGAAGAGAATAATTTCTGTCCATCAACAGATAAAAGGATAAAGAAGCCGTGGTATATATATATACAATAAAATACTACCCAGCCATCAACAAATGAAATCTTGCCATTTGCAATGATGTAGATAGAACTAGAGGGTTTTATACTAAGCAAAATAAGTCAGCAGAGAAAGACAATTATCATATGATCTCACTCATACATGAAATTCAAGAAACAAAATGGAGGATCATAGGGGAAGAGAGGAAAAAATAAAAAAAGATGAAATCAGAGAGGGAGATAAACCATAAGAGATTCTTAACCATAGGAAACAAACTGAGGGTTGCAGGAGGGTAGGGGGTGGGGGGATGGGGTAACTGGGTGATGGACATTGTGGGGGCTGTGTGATGTAATGAGCACTGGGTAGGCTGATGAATTGCTGACCTGACCTCTACCTCTGAAGCTAGAAATACATTATATGTTAATTAATTGAATTTAAATGTTAAAAAGAACATTAATAATCAATTATATAATGAACCAGTATATTGCAAATAAACTTAAATTTAATAAAAAGTTAACTTCTAAATATGAATCAAGCACTACCACATTGTAGGAATGGAGATAGTATGCTACCATGGCATCTTTTTTTGAATTTAAGAAAGTTTTTAAGCTTCTTCTTCCACATGTGATCTGAGAGATGGAAATTTCAGGAAAAATGTTGTTTAGAGAGATAGTCTCTGATTGTTTGTTTTAGAACAGTGGAGTGTAACAGAAATATAATGAGAACCACGTATATAATTTAAAATGTTCTAGTAGCCACATTTTAAGACACTTAAAAAAACAAGTAAAATTAATTTTAATGATATTTTCAACTCAGCATATCCAAAATATTATTTCATTGGTTCCTGTGGTTGCTGTAACAACCACAGACTAGGTGGCATAAAACAATAGAAATTTATTCTCACACAGTTCTGGAGACCAGATGTTCAAAATCCAGGTGTAGGCAAGGCCACAACCTGAGGGCTGTTGGGGAGAATTCCTTCTTTGCCTCTTCCAGCTTCTCCTGGCTATTGGTGTTCCTTGACTAGTGGCCACATCACTAAAATCTTTGTTCCCTTACTCATATTACCCCCTCTTCTGTCTGTCAAATCTCTTGGCCTCACTCTTAAAAGGGCACACGTCATTAGGGTAATTCAGGATAAATACCTCCTCATGAGATCCTTTTTTTCTTTCCTCTCAAGATTCTTAATCATATTTGTTTTGCCAATAAGGTAATATTCCCAGATTCTGGGGATGAGGACAGAGACCTATCTTTTGGGGTACCACCGTCCAGCCCACTACAATGATCATGCCCATATGTAATCAATATAAGGACTTGCTAATGAGATCTTTTACATTCTTTTTTTCTGTACTGAGTTTCCGAAATCTGGTGTGTGTTTTATACTTATAGCACATCTCAATCCAGACACTAAATTTTCAGTGGACATAATTGATCTCTTTTTAGATTTTATAAAATTTAAAGTTGAAAAAATTGATTCACATACTTGAGTTCTTCCAAGCATATTTTTTTAAGGATTTCATTTATTTATTTGACAGAGAGAGATGCAGTGAGAGAGGGAACACAAGCAGTGGGAATGGGAGAGGGAGAGGTAGGCTTCCTGCCAAGCAGGGAGCCCGATGTGGGGCTTGATCCCAGGACCCTGGGTTCATGACCTGAGCCAAAAGCAGATGCTTAACAACTGAGCCACCCAGGTGCCCCATCTTCCAAGCATATTTAAAAGTTTTCTGGTAAAGGGCATCTAGGTGACTAAGTCAGTTAAGCATCTGACTCTTGGTTTTGGCTCAGGTCATGATCTCATGGATTGTGAGATCAATCCCTGGAGCTGGATTCCATGCTCAGCAGGGAGTCTTCTTATAGATTCTCTCCCTCTGCCCCCTTCTCCGTCTCTCAAATAAATAAATAAATCTTTTCTAAAAAAAAGTTTTCCAGTAAGAAATCAAATATTAGTTTTAAAATTTAAATTAAATAAATTAAATTAAATTAAAATTTTATTTCCTTGTTCTTACTAGTTACATTTCAAGCTCAGTAGCCAAATATAGCTAGTGACTGCTTACTGTACAATGCAAGGTTAGAGCTTACTTTAATTATTAAAATGTACTGATGACAGGTAATAGCTGATGTACTCTGTTAAATAATGCTGTCTTAGCCTTAAGTGGCATTAAGTGTTGTCATTTATGGTGCAAACATATCTGAGCACTTACAGTGTGTCAGGACCTGGGACTGTGGTAAAAAACAAGATAAACAGGACTCCCTGCCCCTTCACCTCCTATGGAAGTTCCTGTCAGAACTCACATTGGTTTTCTTGCCTTGCCTGTGCCCCACGGGTCAGATATTTGTATGGGATGATAGATAAGGAAACCAATGAGAAAATACATCTGAAAACATTTGACTAAGAAGTCAGTGTACTTGAAATTTTAGAGCTCAGAACTTTAGCAGAACTTTGATTTCAGCTTTTCATCAGCCATGATCTGAATACCCTTCTAAGTTCCTCTAATTAACTTTTTTTCAGGGCGTTACCTTGGTGTTTTGTAAGATGAAGAAATAAGAGAATATGTTTAAAATGTCAAGACAGTGACTATAACTGGAAATAAAATGGATAGCATTATTAATAATGGCAAACAGTAATGTCACATCAGTAAAACAAGTTATAAAGACAAAACAAGTTCATGTCTTTTTTATTTTTATTTTTTTGACCAGCACACAACTTAATGGAGTGTTAAGCCATATATCTTTTATATAGTGCATTTTGCCTGAGAGGTTTCCCAAATAAGATGCCGATTGTTTGCTCTTAATAGCAATCCTAGGCTGAAATTTACCCTTCCTAGGAAGGGAAAGGATGTCCCCTTTTTAGTGGTTTTAAAAAGACCACAAGTCAGCTCATATATTACATTATAACAGCTTAGATTCAATACCAGAAAGAACTGTACCAACAAAAAATACTGTGGCTGTTGAGATGGTCAAGTACTGAAACATGTTGCTGGTATTTGGTCAGCAAGTGTCAGTTCTAATCTTTGAAACTGTTTCCTCACTTCAGAAGTTCCCACCCTGAATCAAGTCCCAGCAAGTTTTTAAGAAAAAAATAAGTTTTAAGAAGAAAAATGTCCTTATTTGGAAGTAGAAATTAGCATGTCTCTGTCAGGAATATTTTAATAAAATCATTTTTTGGAAAAAGATAAATATTCAGTAGGGACTGGTGCCTGGAATTATCCATATTGAGAACTGATGTTGAGGTAATTTTCCTACAGGATGTCTGGTGTGACCAGTGTCTTGTCCTAGCCAGGTTCTGCTTTCATCCTTCCAACATTTGTGTGGTTCTGAACTAGAGTTTTAGGAACCAAAAAAGAAGATGAATGTAAGTAGACCTTCTCACCAAAGGTCTTATGATGTAGAGGGCAAGGCCTAAAGAATGAGCAATAACACCAGGCAAGGAGAAGTAGGTGCTGAATAAAGGAACGAGGAAGAGAAGAGTCATCACACCACCTGGTGTTGGGAGGAGAGCTCATTGGTGGAGTAGATGGCAGGGGACTGAGCCTGGAAAAAAGATAAGAGGAATAATTCCTTGTGTCAAGGTGTTCTTGTTTGGATGGGCTTGCATAAGATGGACAATAATTTAAAAGAGTTGTGAAGAAATGAGACATGTTATTTGAAAAGTTTTATTTAAAAAGACAGTTTAGGGAGCACCTGGGTGGCTCAGTCGGTTGAGTGTCCAACTCTTGGTTTCCAGTCAGGTCATGATCTCAGAGTGTTGAGACTGAGCCGCACATCAGGCCTCATGTGGAGTGTGCTTGAGATTCTCTCTCCCCCTCTCTCTGCCCCTCCCACTGGTGCCCTCTCTTTCTCTCTCTCTCTCTCTTTCTCAAATAAATAAATGAATCTTAAAAAAAAAAGACATTTTAGGTTTCATTGTGTAAACGTCCATTCCAAATAACGCCAAGCTATAGTATTTTTGTCAGAGGGTTAGTTTCGATGACTTGTGCCTTCTGTTAGATTTCCCGTGGCCTCTATTTTCAGTCCTGATCTAACTACTGCCTGAGTCATATCCCATTGTGATAAACTGTGCCAGAATCGAGGAGCCACGGTTTTCATACTTAATCCCTAAATTATACCTATTTGTATTTTCTTATAGATTTTCCTTCTCTAAGCTGTAGGGTTTATTTACTCATTGTACATACTAAAAATTGAGTCTTGGTATTTTCTTTTCTCTAAGATTTCAATGTGTTTTTAATCTTAAGCCTCATGCTGGTACCCTTATGTCTTTTCAGATTGTTTTTGGGGGTTTGGGCAACCTCATCTTTGCAGAATAAGCCAAGGGCTTGTTTGGTCTGTACCTGGAGTTCATTAGTTGTGGCTCTGAAAATACTTTTGAGTTTTTACAGTGCTTTAAAGGGTAGACAAGTGCTCTCTCTAATCAAGCAAGTGCACTAAAATACTGACAGGAGATATGCAGGAGGATGTGCTAAAATTATCAAATGATGGCAGATTTAGTCTACTGTTGTTTTGGCCTCTTATTCTTCATCATTCCCTCTTTCTGTCCCTCACCCCATGTAAGTTGTGGATATCCAGCTCCCACCCAAAGGCCCAGCTAATCCCATAAACTCATCCAAAGGAAACACCTTTTGGGTGGCAAAAGTTTCAGAAGGTAACATAGGCCTTTGATGACATAGGTTTGTAGAGCTAACACAAAGGTACTTAACACCTTATAAACACAGAGAGAGACTTGGCTAAAATCTTGCTTTTCAGTGCAGTCCTCCCACAAGCCACCCGTACCCCTGTCCATGTTTTTCTAAAGGCCAAACCACTCCTCTCCCAGTCACCTGGCCTGCTTCCCTCCCCACACCACCTGGCCCTCTCTTGCGTCTCCTTCCCCCATCCTGGGCTCCTGTGATGTTTTCTTCAGGGCAACCCCAAGCCATTTCTCAGGCATAGAAATCTATTCCTCTGGAGCTTTACCCTTACACCCTCCTGCCTATTGTAGCAAAAGGATTTTCCTCAGGATCCACCCACATACCCAAGAACTTGGGGGATGTTAACACTTGTTAATTAATCATTGGTTCTGTTGCTCTTCCTTCCTTACCTCTTCACTCTTATTCCTTCTATCTTCCCCTCCCAATTCTTCACTCCATCCCTTTCCTTTCCTGTGTGTGGTACCCTTTCATTTCTCCCAAAATTAAGTCAGAGGAAAGAACATTTATATGTATGCTTTATATAGACAGTGAAAATATATATTTAATATAAATATATATATACTTGCTAAATATATATACTAATATGTATAATTATATATGTGTAAGTATATAAAATACTAAATATATATTTATATAATATTAAATATGTATACTTAACAGTTATTTAGGAAGGTGATGACTAGTTGTGAAACACTTTTACGATAATGAAAAAGTGACTAAACTGCCTTCAATGTTAAGCAAAAATAGATAACAGCTCTTGTAATTTTCCACATTTTTCCAATGACCTAGTTGCTGTTTGACTGTATGAAATTGGGGACTTGTACATTTTTCTATGTCTGAGCTTTCATACTCACTTCCTTTTCTTCCAACTTGCTCAGCTGTTCCAATCTTCACCTTCTCTCTGTCCTCACAGTTGGGGACTGTACTTTTACTTTCAACACCTGACCTTTCTGGAATAATCTATCTCAGTCATTCATCTTTTTATCTTTCTTTTAGGAGCATTGGATTACTAGTGACTTATTTTTAAATTTTTAAAAAAATTTTGGCATGTGTGTTTTTTAAAGGCATTCACAATGCAAGTATTTAACTTCTGACATGGGTATTGACTTTGCATGATATGTGAGATGTTTTTCTTTTAAACAAGAACATTCCCCATTTAGTTTTAATACTCCTTCTGATGGCATGGTGCTTTTTTATGCATATTAGCCAAAACTAAAGAATTTTTTTAATAGGCTATGTTTATTTTCTAGAGAAAGTAACTAGAATATGTTTCCTTGTCAAAAACTCTTTATTATAGGACATCTTTATCAGTGTAGCAATACCGGAAATGTAGTTTACAATCTCCATGGGGTTAGAGTAAATGGACAAATAGACGTGATGTTTGGGTTTCCCATAGCACCTTCCAGTTTAGACTTTCACGTCCTTTTTGTATCCTTTCATAGCAGGAGGAGCAGGTGTCACTCTCACTGTCAAACAAATAAGAACATGACCAGACCCAAGAGGAGCAAAGCAATGTAGTCAGGAGCAGACAGTCCTTGGGACCCCCCACATCTGACATAGAAACTGGATGCTGTGGGGCACCTGGGTGGCTCAGTGGGTTAATTAAGCCTCTGCCTTTGGCTCAGGTCATGATCTCAGGGTCCTGGGATCGAGCCCCAAATCGGGCTCTCTGCTCACCAGGGAGCCTGCTTCTCCCTCTCTCTCTGCCTGCCTCTCTGTCTACTTGTGATCCCTCTCTCTCTCGGTCAAATAAATAAATAAAAATTAAAAGAAATAAAATAAAATAACCTGGATGCTGCGGTGACTTCTGTTGGTTCAGCACTGCCTACTTGCTAACCCATATCTACCTCTAGTGCACATGACTTAATTTGTACATTGAGCCGAGTAAATAGAGCCTTGGACTTACAACAAAAATGAGACCATGTCATTTTAGCCTAAAAGAAGACAGATCCCCTAGAATACTTCCTTGACTTGATAGATAACGATGTTAATTGTGATGCTAATGATAATCAGCTTAAGAGTAGTAATAGCTAGAAAGCAACAGTGATCCTGTTCCAGTGTTCCAGGCACCACTCTAATCTCCTTACTTGTGTACGTTCATTTATCCTCACCATAGGCTTACAAAGTACCGTGGTTATTAATCCCATTTGACATAAGAGGATCCTGCAAGACAGTTCCTCAGCTCTTGCCCAGCAACATCACCCGCCTCATACCTGGTGGGGAGTGACATTTGAACCCAAGTAATTTGATTCCAGGGCCCAGGCTCTTGAAGATGACCTTGAATTGACACGACTCCAGCCTGGTCTAAAAGAGTTTCTTGACAAAAGTGCTCCTTTCTGCCTTTATTTTTTTTTTAAGATTTTATTTATTCATTTTGACACAGAGAGAGAGATTACAAGTAGGCAGAGAGGCAGGCAGAGAGAGAGGAGGAGGAAGCAGGCTCCCTGCTGAGCAGAGAGCCCGATGTGGGCCTCGATCCCAGGACCCTGGGATCATGACCTGAGCCGAAGGCAGTGGCTTTAACCCACTGAGCCACCCAGGCGCCCTCCTTTCTGCCTTTAATTCTTGTATTCCTGGCACCAGAGGATGAGAAAGTCATTATTATCCTTTCGTGTCTCTGGCGAGTAAGGATGCTTTTTGTTCTAGGCTGTAAGGTCCAAAGCTCTTCGGTCCCTGTGCACATGACAGTTTGGATGAGAGAGAGACTAGGGACACTGTAGGTTTGGGGGGATAGGGAGGCTGCGATGAATGTTTAGCTGAACACGTAGGTTGGCACATATCTGATATTGTCTCAGAAAGGAAGGATAAAAAAATCTCTACTCCAAAGCAGGCAGAGTAGCATCTATTCCTTATTGGGTACACATCCATCCATACGGTGGCACCCAGGTTGGAAGCATCTTAGGGCTTATTCCCAAATTCTCTTTCTTTCTACCTGAAGATTATGCCTCTGGGTCACCCATCCAGCATCACAGATAAGACTGCTGATACAGTGGACTTTGGCATTCCCGTTTTTCCACAACGATGATGCCTTGACTTGTTTTGTTTTTTATATCCTCAAGTATAATTCCCTTCCCAGGTCTTGTCTCTCGTCAGACAAAATTTTCAGAAAACAAGCATCCCTTGGTTTTGTCATCTGAAATCAGACCTTTCTTTCCACAGATGCGTGTTTCAGTCTAGCTTGTGGTCTTATCAGCCCAATGTCTGCAATTTCCTACATGCAATGTGGGGTCATTTCTCACTTAGCACCAAGCTTCTATTTCTTTTATAATCATGTCCTCTTGTTTTCAGACCCCAGACTCTCTATGTATGTAATTTCCTCACATTTTTTTTCCTTAAACTGACAAAGTATTTAACATATTTGCTAAAGAGAACACTGTCTGTTGTAACTGTATCACTGCTACTACTAACTTATTTCATCATACCATACATAATTTTTGTTTTCTGTTTAAAAGTCCCACCTTCACTTTCCAAGCACACGGTATCAAAGAGCCTCAGATGAGAGGGACAAAATCCAAAAAAACCTGGCAATACCCAGTGCTGGTGAGGATGTGGAGCAACTGTATGGAAATGAAAAATGGCACAATTTCTTCAGAAAACAGTTTAGCAGTTTCTTATAAAATTAAGCACCCATTTTCTCTATGACTCAGCAATCCGACTTCTAGGTATTTGCCCAAGAGAAATGAAACTTATGTTCTCACAAAAACCATACATGAATATTTATAGAAGTTCTCTTCACAATCATTGACAAGGAAGAAATACTCCAAACGCCCTGTAATGAATGAGAGAGCACGTGAACAGCACTGGGGCAAATCTATGCAAGGGTCGTGGCACGATGTGTCATGCCAAGTGAAAGAAGCCAGACGTGAAAGGCACTGTCCTGCATGATTCCTTTTATATGCCATCTTGGAAAGGCAAAATTATAGAGAGTGAAAACTTGTTAGAGGTGTCCAGGGAGAGGCTTGGGAGTGGAGGTGGACTACACAGGAAATTTGGGCGACTGATGGAAATGCTCTATATTGTGATAGTGGTAGTAGTTACTTGACCATCTGGATTTGTCAGAACTCATAGAACAGTTCACCCAAAAGGATGCATTTTACTGTAAGTAAATCTTAAAATAATGAATAAAATATAAAGCTAAAAGATGTCCTGGCATATTTATAAATTGCATGTTTTCTATAAAGTCATGGAAACTGTTACCTCTTTATGTGGACCTTCTCTCTTTTGCGTTGAGTGATAGTCTAGAGTCTACCAATTTGAGGGTGTGACACTCTTTGGAGGTAGTTGGCATTCTGATAGGGAGGGTGTGGCAGATTCCTGCAAGGTCAGGCTAGTTGTACAGTACTGGAGGGTAGACCAGTTACCTTTATTCTCCTCATCTCTCTGTTCTGCCCCAAATTTCAGCACTTCGCTCCCAACAAAATGTTAGAGCACAAAGTCTGCTTTGTGGATTCCCTGAAAGGTATTGACTTCTAGGGCAGTCCTTCCCATTCTTTTGTTGGCATGATTTCCAGAAATCCAGAAAATTATATAGCAAAATCATTTCTTTATTTTTGTTTTTTAAAAATTTATTTATTTGACAGAGAGAAAGACAGAGAAAGAGGGAACACGAGCAGGGGGAGGGGGAGAGGGAGAAGCAGGCTTCCCGCCGAGCAGGAAGCCCGATTCGGGGCTCGATCCCAGGACCCTGGGATCATGACCTGAGCTGAAGGCAGCTGCTTAATGACTGAGTCACCCAGGCGCCCAAAACCATTTCTTTAGATAAGAAGGACCTAGTCTGTTGTCGTTCCTAAATCAGTAGGATTTTGAATACTCGTCTGCCACATTGAATTTCCTTTTACTTTTTTTTAATTTGTACAGTCATTCATTTACTGAACACTTACCCAGCACCACTAAATTGCCAAGTCCTGGGTCAGGAACTTAGGAAGTAGAACTAAGTCCTGCCCTCCAGAGTCCATAATCAGATGGAGCAGACAGATGCCTGCCCGTTAGATGCAGCACAGTGATTGCAGCAATCGCAGACAGCTGGGAGGGGCAGTGATTAATTTCTTGCTGTGGGAGGTCAGGGATGAATTAAGAGAAATCATGGTAGCTGCACTAAGTTTTGAAAGATGAGTATATTTTTTTCCAGGCAGAGAAAGGTGGGAGAAGGGCACTCCAGGCAGAGGGAAGAACAAGTAGAAAGCACTGAGGCATGAACAAGCAGAGTGCATTCCAGGAAATGCAAGTAGCGCAGAATTGCTGGAAGGTGACATCTAAAGGTGCTTGTGTCTGGAGATGACGCCAAAGACGTGAGGGTCAGGTTTGTAGGATCGTGTATATCGTGCTGAGGGATTCGTACTTTCGTCTTGCAAGTCTGTGATGGGTCACCCACAAGCCACAGTTCCCTTCTGACTCTACTGAAGCCTGCTATCTCCTTTTAGGTTGAAAGATTGGAGAGCTCTCTTCTTGTTGCTGCTTTTCAAAAACACCTAGGTATTAACTTTTTATGTGTAAACAGCTTCACTCTTCCCCAACGACATTCTTCTATTCAATAAAGGAGGCAATCCATTTTTGGAAGAATATACAGTACATGCATGGGATTTGGTAAAAACTATTTTCAGGGGCGCCTGGGTGGCTCAGTGGGTTAAAGCCTCTGCTTTCGGCTCAGGTCATGATCTCAGCGTCCTGGGATCGAGGCCCACATCGGGCTCTCTGCTCAGCAGGGAGCCTGCTTCCTCCTCTCCCTCTCTCTCTGCCTGCCTCTCTGCCTACTTGTAATCTCTCTCTCTGTGTCAAATAAATAAATAAAATCTTTAAAAAAAAAAAAAAAAACTATTTTCAGGGTTAGTGGGGAAACATTCAGCCCATAAGTATTCTAATCTTTTCCTGCGGTAGGTGGAAGAGATCATTTTAAACGCTTTTTGGAGGGGGAGAGACAGGGTGAGATTTGCATTTTAGAAAGATCACCGGAGAGAGGCAATGTGGAGAGGGAGGGTCTCTGGCAAGATATAGTTTACAGATCTGTAGACTCAATTTTAAGCGAATCTTTTTTTAAACATCTTATGGCCAGAGAGGATAGAGGAAGAAAAGCACATCCTCACTGTGTGCCATTCTGGGCAAATGGGAATACAATCCCCACAAATTTGGGCAGTCTCTCTCCTTCTCTCTGACACAGACGAATAAGGAAAAGAAACACAAAAAACCCCACAAAGAACCTTTCCATATAATTGCATAAAAGCCTTATGTCATTTGAATTATTATATTATACATGACTGTCAACTGATTGTCCCATTAACAGACCACAGAAGCAGCATTAGGAAATTCCAGAGCAACGCTGAATTTTGCCTACGGTATATTTAGCTTAATGTACTCTTGTTTTGCCTTGTGGAATACTTTACCATATTTTATGATAATTTTAAAGACCGTCATTGTCACATTTAAGAACAATAGATCATGGAGTGTGAAAAGTCTTCCTTATGCCTTTTTAATGAGTCACTTTGGGAAGGTGATGAGAACGAATGGATTTAGAAAATTGAGCCAAAAAAGTAAAAGCTTCTGAAAACGAAAGTTTTGCATCACATGGATTGTCAGTGAATACTGGGAAGGTCTAATTTCAGTATAACCAATGTGGAATCCTCTGTTGAGCTCAGTGTAACAATTTATGTAATGCTTTGCTTTATCAGTCCTCTGTTCTGGACTGGAAGCCGTAGGAGGCCAGGGGGCATCTCTCTCTCTACTCAGCTGAATCCATGGCATTTGGCACAGAGCATGAACTCTAGCTGAAATATGGGAGGTGAAAATCACAAGAATTTGCAATGGCCACAGTGTTGACCTAACCACCTAGTGCTTCAAAACACTGATGAGGTGAAGGAAGGGTCCGCTAGAAACTGCTAAAGGTCAGATGGAGATTGCTCAAACCTTCTGAGTTACAAGTTGTTTAAAGTAGAGGCTGTCTCTTAAAAAAAATGAAAAACTACACACAAGGGTCAATGCTTACAGGAAAACATTTGCATGAAATGTGGAAAAATAAACAACTCTCGTTCCTTGTAGATGTTTAACCAAGATGGCTTTGAATGAATCTCACTACCCAGAGATCATTACTGTTATCATTTCATTAACCTCCCATCTTCTTTGAAGTGAGTTGATATATTTGTTTTTGCATTTATTTTAATGAAAATGGGATGCTATGGTACCTACTGGTTCGTGGCTATTTTTTCTACTGATTTATTACAAACATGCATCTCATAACTCACATATAACTTGAAGGGCAAAGAATTCTGCATTAGTGTCCTCCTTCTTTGACAGACTGTTAACTTGAGATGGGCAGGAACTATGCCCCCCTGGTCCTCAGCTCTGCAACCCGGGCCTGCGTCAGCACTGGTGGGTTGATGGCTACTGTTTTGTTTGTATCATTTGCATGGTTTCTTATCTTCTGAATACATCTTCAGTCATTTGTTCAATCTTCTATTGTTAGTTTTGAACTTTTAAAAAAAATTATATGTTAATTCCAGTGTAGTTAACATACAGTGTTCTATTAGTTTTAGGTGTATGATAGAGTGATTCAACAACTTCCATATATCATCAGGTGTTCTTCATAAGTACACGCCTTCATCCCCATCACCTATTTCTCCTAACCCCCCACTGACCACCCCCCTGGTAACCATCAGTTTGTTCTCTATAGTTAAGAGTCTGTTTCTTGATTGGTCTTTCTCTCTTTCTCTCACTTTTTCCCCCCTTTTCTTGTTCATTTCGTTTCTTAAATGCCATACATGAGTGAAATCATATGGTATGTGTTTTTCTCTGTAGAGGCTTAAACATTTTTTTTGAGTCTTAAATTTTTAATGTTCTTCACAGGAGCATCTATGAATGATTTCACTCTTATCAGTGTTAGGAATTACCTATACAGAATAATACATAAATGTATTCTTCATATAAAACTGGAAATATTACAAAGAAGGCCAGTACACTTAACCAACCACATTTCCTTGCAGGGAGGGTCATGTTATCAGCGGATTTGAATCTTTCTAGATCACTTTCTCAGCCTTTCCATAATATATATGCATTCATAAGAGTATATACTGTCATTTTGTGAATGTATTTTATATAAGTGATATAATGTTATTATTCTACACATTTCTGCCCATGAAATGATTATGTTGGATTTCATCTTTTAAGATTGTATTCACTTGTTATTTGAGAGAGAGAGAGAGAGCATGAGTGGGGTGAGGGGCAAAAGGAGAGGGACAAGCAGGCTCCCCGCTGAACGGGAAGCGCACACAGCATTCAATCCTAGGACCCTGAAATCATGACCTGAGCAGAAAGTAGATGCTTAACCGATTGAACCACCCAGGGACCCCTGGATTTCATCTTCTATGATGATGGACAATTCATTTTTCTTTCTTTTTAAATAATCTCTATACCCAATGTGGGGCTTGAACTCACGACCCCAAGATTAAGAGTCACATGCTCTACTGTCTGAGGCAGCCAGCTGCTCCTTCTTATTATCTTAAACAATTTTTTGGTGAACAGCTGGATTTCTCCATAAACACACCTTGAAACAACGATGAGGGACAGATGGTTCCCTGGGAGGTGATTGGTGATCTCAGGAAAGATCAGAAGGGGAGTGGGGAAATAAGACAGGAAAGGGAGAGGAGCCAACAGTGTTGCTTCCATAGCAGATCATTGCTTGGGACAAGTGGGACTCAATCCCTCTGTGGCCTTCTGGGGGATTATGTAGAACATGCCTCAGAGAACCGACTTATCACTGTCTGTGGGTTATTCCTGGGGTACCCACACCACAGCACTTCTGACATGTCCTGTGATTGGGCAGTACATGGCCCTGCTTTCATGTCCATAGGAAGTTCTCAGTCTGGTGCTCACAGTAGGACATTGTGAGTGTGTGGGGACATTGACTGCTGAGAGGGTGTAGACAGGTCCTGGAGAACATCTACTACAACATCCGTGTGCCCCCCTTCTTGTGCATTTGTGTCCATATTTTAAAAAGGATTTGGGGGGATTTCAAATTATTCTTTTTCTTAAGATTTTATTTATTTATTTTTATTTATTTATTTATTTATTTATTTATTTATTTATTTATTTATTTTATTTATATGACAGAGAGACACAGAGAGAGAGAGGAAATACAAGTGGGGGGAGTGGCAGAGGGAGAGTGCTGAGCAGGGAGCCCGATGAGGGGCTCGATCCCAGGATACTGGGATCATGACCTGAGCTGAAGGCAGACGCTTAACAACTGAGCCACCCATGCGCCCCTCAAATTATTCTTTTAACACTTTTACCTGGGCCTTGTGTCTTGGTTCCTGCGTTTTCTTATGAAAAGACAATCTTGCTCACCTGTTCCGTTGTTCAGTTCCACGCATAATTGTTTTATTCCTTTTTAGTTTCCTCTCCTGCTGAGTCAGCCATTCACTTTAATTGTCTTGAAACACTCTCTGGCTCTTCTGATAAACAATCCAACTCTGTAACATTGTCCCGGAGAGGTTCACTGCAGAAACCCAGTCACTGCTTTAATGACTCTGAAGCTGAATGCAACCTGTGTGTCCAAGAAAATGTCTTTTTTTTTTTATAGCACTAAGCAGGGTGTATTTTTGCTGGTGCTCCAATGGTGAATTAGTTATTTACTCATAGTTATTACAGCTTTATCTTCAGAGATTATGATGGTTTCCTCTAGTCCACTGGCTCACAAAGCATGGTCATCAAACCTGTAGCATTAGTATTACCTGGGAATTTGTTTAATGTGCGCATTCTTGGGCCTTCCTTCCCTCCACATTTACCATTCCAAGTTGGAATCTCTGGGGTGGGAATTACTGATCTGTTTTAACAAGCCCTCTGGGAGATTTTGATAAGCACTAAAGTTTCAGACTCGTAGTTGTAGTCATTTATAATTTACATTTGTCCAAGTGTTTGTGGCCAATTAATTTGTATAAAATAAAATTTCTTTTTTTTTGAGGAAAATAGCAAATTCCTACCCTTTTTAACAAGTTTTTCTTCTTTAGTAACACATCGCTAATGAAGATCCCAGTGCCCTCAATCTCTGCACATTTATGGCTTATGCAACTTGGCAAATACAGAATATTATTTTGAAAATCATATTAAGTCAATGCCTCTGTTTCTTCCAACACATCAAGGATTATTGCCATCATACAAATTGATTATCTCATGATTGTATCTTTTAAATTATTTTCATAAAATGGCATGATAATATTCATAAGCATTATGGCTAGTAATTATAAAGGCATGTGCTTCACTATAAAGAAATCTATAATTCAAAACCAGAAAACTTTTATTCCAGTTCTCTTCTTCCCCTCCCTCCAATGTCATTGTTCATATTCCCATAGTGCCTTATTGAGGTTCGTCTACATAAAACACATCCTTCTTGCTTGTAAAAGAATCCAGTTAAAAAATAATGAATCTAACTTATTCAGTTTACCAAAATTCAGTTTGTTTCATTATTTTTTAGCTGGATTATTATTACTCATATAGATTATTTCCTGAAACTTTGCTTTATCCCTGTGGAGGACACGTTTTTTGTCTCCTATTTTCCCAATAGGAATAACCTAAATGTAGAAAGCTTCAGGAAATGAAACTGGATTGAAAAGCTCTGGATGCTAACATTTTGCTAGTTTCACCATTGGGTCTTTGAAAATATGTATTGATAGTCTACTGTGTAGGGCATTATGATAGGTGCTGGGACTGTGTGGGGAAATAGGACAGACACAGGGAAAGTTTCCAGTCCAAAATGGGCAAAAGCCATACTCCCTGGTAATCTCCTCTCTACAGACCAACATTTTCCCAACATTCTGTAAGAGTCAAACTTGTTGATTCAAAAATGCATCTTATGTAGAATTTCGACACCTAGAAGACAAATTTTGAGTTACTCTAGTGAAAGGGAGTGTAGTGAACCCAAGAGCGTATGGTCCATTGAACAGAGACATGATTCTGAATTTTCTGTCCTAGCTCTGGATCTTTCACATAGCATAGTTTGACTGGGGATTGCAAACATCTATCACAGAGAGCTTTTGCTGGATACCATCAGTGTTGTCATCACAGTCACAAATTTTGGATTATTTGCCAGTATTATAAAAATACAGAAAAAGCTAGGGCTCCCGCCTTTCCAGAAAAATTGGCAGGTCTGCTTACAGGGAGGCTTCATTTTCCCATAATTGGCTGGAATTTACCATAGACCCCACCACTCCCAGTTTTATGATTGCTCTTCTCTTATTCTAAATTTTACCACCCGCCTTGAGTTTGTAAGATGTTTTGTTCATAGTCTTAACTTCCTGTCTGAGAACCTAAACAACATGTACTATATTTGAGATCATAATAATCCTTTATTTTCTAGTAATTTCATTCCTCTGAGTTATGCACAGCAGATACTGTTTTCAATTCTGATTAATGGAAACATTGATTTTTATGGATTTATATTTAAATAGCTATACTAGTGCAAACCTAGATATAGGTGTATACTCATTTAATCCTTACAACATAGCTCTAAGAAGAAAACTATTTTTCTCCTGTTTTACAGATGAGAGATACAGAGGCTGATAACTCTGGTTTGAGTCCCCAAAACTTCTGGTGTACATTAATGTCCACTTTCATCACCACTTTTATTGTGCTATTCTGAGCTTATGTGTTAACAGGAGAGTGCAGTGTTTCCTGTAAAAAAAACTAGCAGGTTTTGTCTCTTGCTCACCATTTGCTCTGTGACTCTGATACTACTAGCTGGAAGGGGAAGGCAGGGATGTGGAGGGAAAGAAGGGATTGCTAAAATTGTCTTCACAAAAATTTCTCACTTCTGTTCACTTTAAATACATTTTAAATCCCTCCCCTGAGTCTCTTTGAGTTCTTCTATTTGGGGTGAGCAAAGAAGTGTTTTTAAGAATTGATTGAAATACTAACTTTCCAAGAGAATTTCCTTCAAAAGTAAACTATCCAGATAGAATAGTCAATGGTATTGATTTTCTAAGAAATTACTCATAATTTTTTATTTTTGATGAAATATGTATATACATATTTTAATGTGTTTTTATGAAAGATAATGAAGAGATGAGCCAAGCCAAAATACACAAGCGTTTAGTCTATTTCTGAAACTACTCATTTCCTTTAATAAATATCAGAATTCTTCAAAGTAGGTTGATTTTTCTTTTGCTACTAAAGAAAAAATTGAATTCACAACATGAAAAATAAAAATGTAAGTTCATTATTCATAGAATTTTCTATGAGTTCTTTTTCTCTGTCCTCTAAAAGTAAGGCTAGAGTTTTGTTTTTTTCCCCCTCTGAATCCTAAAAAGAGGCTGGGACTGCTTGTAGGATTTAAACTATTTTTTTTTCTCTCCTAGATTTCTTTCTTCTTAGGTCATTCTAATATATAGGCTCTTTGATGTTGCTTGCCAGAGTCAAAAGCTGCCCACATTGTTGCTGTTGGCATTTATTTTGGAGTATGTTATTTCTGAGAGAAGCGCATGGGGATTCTTCAAGGAAAACTCATTCCTGTTCTCTGATCTCAAACCCCTTCCCCATCTTTACAGCTACTCGTCTCACGCAGACATAGAGGGGAGAAAATTCATAGCCCTGTATTTTAGGATTCTACTCTTTGAACATCATGTATGACAAACATGTCATGCCCTTAGATTTGGGTGGAAATCCTTTCTATCAGCTTGTTTGTTCATCCATTTAATCACTCATTCAGTTTCTTTCTCTTTCAGGTGCTCAAAGTATTATGTACTTCTCCTTTGTGTCACTAATGCTCATTATATTTTTTACTTTATTTTTGGTTCTTCAATTACATCTCATTCTTGAACCCTGCCCTGTAAAGTCAACAATGGTAGAGACTTTTGTCCTTTCATTTCTCACACTGAAATCCTAGTGTCTAGCAAAGTGCTTCTTAAGTATTTAGTGAACACATGGATGAGCACATTCTGTACTCCCCATTTCATGGGGAACCCCATTTTGCTCAGAGTAAAATCTGAACTTTCTAGAGTGAGCTGGGAGGCCCTGGATATCACAGCGTCCAGTCTTTTCCTTGACCTCACGTCCTACTATTTTCCCCTCTGCAAATTTTTCCTCCGGTTTTAAGCTATGTTCTCTTATGGCTAAAGAAACATATATATTCTCTTCAGGAAATTTTCATTATTTTACATTGATATATTGATACTGATAGCTAGATAGGAAATAAAAAGAGAGGGTAAGTATGGTGTTTAAGAAAGAACACGGAGTTTTAGAACTTAGAAGTTCAAACCATAGACCAGCCACTTACTTGGTGTGAGACCTTGGGCAAGTTTTTAAAACTTTATGGGAATAGGAGTCTCTAAAATGGGAATAAAAATACTGTTGTTTCAGAAGTGTTGTGAGGATTAGGCATAAAATGGCAAAATGCTTGGCATATAGAAGTTTTTGAGATAGTAATCATTTTTATCATATGCATAATCATATCAGTCAGCTAGTGCTGAGTAATAAATACCACATAATCACAGGGCATAAAATATTGGCTTTTTCCCTGACTCATATTTTTGTGGATTGACTGGGGGCACCTCTAAGCCTATCTTAGGTGCCTCACTTATGCATCTAGGGGTCAGCTGATCTTGGCTGGCAGATTTTGCTCTGAACTGTGGGAACAGCCAGCTCAGTTTATTGTGTCTAACTTGAGTTCTAGAGAAGGGAATGATAGCATAGGTGAGTTGTATTTATTATGTATCATATATTATTTATTATTCAGCTCCTAGAAGATCTCTTGAGTCTTTTTCAAATATCTAATTATTCATTTTATTTTTCAAGTTTTATTCCATTTTGAAAATGAAGTGCAAAATTAACAAAGGAGAACATTCTTGTACTGAGAACATCTTGTATCCTAGAGAAGGTTTCATTCATACATGATTATGAGCTGTAAATAATCTGAAATAATGTTCTAGTGATATTGTCATAAATTAATTACTAAAGTTTGGGAATTAGTTTAGTGACAGGTTTTAATTAACTTGCCCCATTGGCAGCATATTTTCCCTAATAAGTTTACAGTTCCTCTTAGATTTGCAGTAATTCCTTCATTTTTTCTCTTTTCTCCATTATTTATGTAAGCTATATTCCCATGGAGGATACTCAATTTTGCAACCACAGTGTTGGATGGCATACAGTTATTTTGGCAGTGGTTTTCAGGATTTGAAGCCAATCCACATCTTTATTTAGTTTCTGTACTACATGAAAAATTGAAATGCAGGTCTAGATAATTTTTTGGAATTGTCACCTATGATAAATAAGTTTATATTTAAGTGATTGATTGCAGAGTATAAAATAATTCATTCTCAAAAAAAAAAAAAGACATGGTAAATAGACCCTTGGAAGTGTTGTAGCTTTCTTAATCCTAGAATTTACTTCTCCTTCAGAAAACTCTAGGGTATGATATGGATACTATTACCTATTTCAGCATAGAAAGCTAATGTACAGATTCAAGAAGACCCTCATCAGATGGTGACACAAAGTCACATACCTGAACCTAGGTATGAAATAATTCTGAAACAATCTTCCTGTTCAATTTAAACACATATAAAATATGAGGGAAAAAAATCAAGAAGGGGCTCATCACAAAGAAACAACACAGCAGTCTACTGAATTTTCCTGGAAGACCACAGGGAAAGTTTCTTTTAGATGGGTAGCAGTTACTTTTAAGGAGGACCGAAAACCCTCATTTCTAGAATGCACTAGAATGAGCAGATTCTGTTCTTTATTTTGGAATATCATGTAATTTCACTGGATTCAAACTGTAGTGGAAGAAATGTCCCTTTCTAGTAGCAACCAACTGAGTTGTTTAAACAATTTGGTTACAAGGAACAGAAACTCACTCAAGTTATATTAAGTAATGGGACTAGGGATATATTAGAAAAATTTACATATGAAGAACCACGGAGTAAAACAACCAGGCTTCAGGAAGATCCAATTATTGGGTAATTCTAGATTTATGATGGCCCTAAAAACTTCAAAAACTTAAGATTCTGAGTTCAACACTTTATTTCAAGAGAGGGGGACCCAGTTACTGCCAGGACCACTCAGATTATGTGAACACCTTAAATTGGCCAGGTTTTATGAGGGATGATGTTTAGAGCTGCATCTTTTGACCATGAAGCAGATGCCGAGGTAATTGCAGAGAAATCAATGTAGAACATAGATGTTGTAAAATCACTGAGGTAACAAACCTTTGACTGCCCCGTTTCCTTTCTTCCCACTTTACGAAATATACCTGCTGTTTTTTGAGTACTCCGTTACTGCCAAATAGAAGCATTCTGGTACCCTCTCTCTGAAAACTATTAATACTGAATAATATTATGGTTATGGTTATAAGAATGTATTGGGCAAGACAGATATGTATGGGATTTATGTACCTTGCTTAGGGGTTTAAAGCAGGGCTGCCACATACAGTTGCACAGATTTTTCACTGAGCAATTCTAGGGAGCACCAATCACGTGGTCCAAATGTATAACTTTATGTGTTGACCTTGCTTAGTTCCTTATTTTCGTTTTCTAACTACTCATATTCTCAGAAATTTCCTTTTTGTAATACATAGGTTATTAAAAGAAAATAAACCCCAAGTCCTTACTTAAAGTGCCTAAGGTAGGGGCAAGTGGGATCTCTGCTGAAGCAGGACTTTTCCCCTTGGAAGCAGCATTTACTCAGCCACTAGGCAGGATGTATGCATGACAGGCAGTGTGATTTCAATGCCTCTCATTATTTGAGGACTGTAGGCTGTGGATGAGGAATTATGGTAGTGGTAGATCAGTCAGATGTGTGTGTGTTTTTTTTTAATCCCTAAGAGAAAAGAGAACTGTAGTCTGTTTTTCTACACTGAAGAGGAATAGAAATGTGATTTGTGTCGGTGGGCACACAAGGATTCTGCATCTCCGTAATGGAATCTGGACAGAGCTTTCCTATCCATTAGAAGGCCTGGGGAAATGGTAATTCTGATTGTTTACTTGGAGCTTGAGGGAATATTTTGGGTAAGGGCTGGTAATGGAACACAAGCAAAGGGAGTATATAGATGTTGCTAAGACTAGAAAGAGGAAAGTTTGCCTCTTTCCCTCTCTCTTGGGTATTGGCACAGAAATTGTCCCTCATAGATAGGGATGGGAAGAAGCTGAGAGAAGACATCGTGTGTGTGTGTGTGTGTGTGTGTGTGTGTGTGTGTGTGTGTGTGTGTGTTTTCGCCCTGAATTGACTTTTATCTCTCCCCAAATGAACTCTGAGATAGTGTTCATGATTATTTATTTCTCTTGCACAGTAGAGAAAGGAGAACAGAAATACCCAGATACCCCCCAAATGGTTATTACTTGGGAGTGTTTTGTTTAAGAACGTGGACTCTGGACCCAGATGGCCTGCTTCAAATCCCGACACCACCAATCACCAGCTGTGTGAATTTAGGGTAGTCACATAATCTCTCTGGGCCTTGGTTTTCTGTTAAGAAAAATGGCATATCTTGATTTTAATTGCCTCAAACACAGACTCTGACATAGTAATTCAAGCGCAAATAGTTTATTTGGGACATGCTTCCAGGAAACATGGGTTGGAAAATGAGGAGGTAAGAGAAGGAAAGGAGAAAGTCAATAAAGGATGCTTAATCCAACCACCGTAGGAAACTGGGAACTTGGGTTGAGTGCAGAAGAGACCTCAGATTTATCCCAGTCCAGGGAAAAGACTCTAAGAAATTTATCACTAAGCTTTTGATGGTTACTTATGTGTTATTTATTTCCTGGCATTTCCCACTCTCCCCATGCTTGGGCCAAATGTGCTCCCAAAGCAAGGAAAGAAAAGCCCTCAGTGTGTAGATGTGAAAGCCAAGGGGATATGGATATGGGCTGGACACCACCAGCATCTGTGACGCCACATCCTAACACCTAATTGGGTTCCTCTGAGCATGAGATGAGTTTATGTGTGCATGCTTAAAGGCATGCCTGGCACATAGTAAGCTCTATCTCTATACTGGTGTCATTCCTATTGTTGTGCTCAAAACAGCCCTGTGGGTAAGAGCCAGGGTATGGAATTGGGCTGGATTCAAGTTCTGCCTCTACCACTTACCACTCAGGGAGCCAGAGTCTCATCCTCTAAAGCAGGGGTGGGCATCAAAAAACTTCTTGTGTAAAGTCCAGGTAGTAGTTTTTTCATCTTGATGAGCCCTATGCTGTCTTGACTACTCAACTTGCCTTTCTACAGTGAAAGCAGCCTTCGAGAAGACATAAATGAATGAGTATGGCTGTGTTCCAATAAAACTGTACATACTAAAACAGGTGATGTGTTGGATTTGACCCACAGACCATTGTTTCTCCCATGAGTGTCTTTTTCCAAAGCTGTTTACTGTGAGATAAAGAACAGACCTTACTTCATAGGATACAGTAGAACATGGACATTAAAAGCAGACGCTGTGACAGTCTGCCTTGCTTTGGACCTCAGCTGGTGTACTTTCTGCTTTGGTGACTCTATGCAAAGCATTTATTCTCTCCAATGCTCAGTTTTCTCATCTGCAAAATGGACATGATAAGAATATCTGCCTCCCAGGATTCTTGTGGGGATGAGGTGAATTACTCCACATACAGGCCTAGCATAGTGTGTGGCATATGATCATAACTCAATAAATGTTTCCATTACATTCATTTTGATTTCTTCTACTGCTCTGCTTTTTCACTGGAAGAATCCCCTGGAATTCTATGGAGGAAAGATAACAGGACAGTTCTTGAGATCCTTGCTAAGATTTGGATCTGGCACAAATGGTTTACTAGTTACATTTGAATAAACTATTAGAACTGCAACACTACATCAAAAACTAATGATGTACTATATGGTGACATAACTGAATAAAAAATTATAAAATAAAAAAAATAAAATTTGTATGAAACTAGAAGAAAAAAACCTCCCTGGGCTTAGATCAGTAGTTCTTAAAATTCAGGGTGATTTGCCTCTCAGGGGTCATTTGGCAACATCTGGAGATTTAGTGTTTGTCCTAAGGGAGAGGGAGTTCCTGATATCTTGTGGGTAGAGGCAAGGATACTGCTACACATGCTACAATGTGCAGGATAGTTCTGCACAACAAAGATTTATCTGGCCCCTGATATCACTAGTGCTGAGATTGAGAAAACCTGGTTTAGATTGGATATGTCACTTCTGAACTTTTACCCTCTAACATTTGGTACTGTGCATGTCACAATATTTCAGACAATTTTTAAATTGTCATCATGATTTGTCAGGTTCATAGGCTTCAAAAAGATGCATGGAAATATTTTGTCAAGATAAATAGATTTAGGTGTGGAGTGTTATTTTTTTGAATGACACTATCATTTAAAAAAAATATACCAGGTGCCTGGTTGACAAAATCACATACTTCATTATCTTCTAAAACAATTTTAACTGTTGAAGAATCTTTTTAATAATACAAATGATCTTCTTTACATTCTCTATCTTTCTATCAATCTAGAACAGTATTTGAGAAGATAAAGGACAGCCTCCCAAATCCGTCATCTTTGTTGTGATTTAAGGAAGACTTTTCCCCATAAATTACCAAGGTATCTGGCAATGAGAAGTATGCAAGGCTATTATTTATACCTGTTTAACTCTCAATATTATGACAGCATGATTTTTGAAATGGACTATCCCAATTCAAAATGCGTTCTGTTCTGAATTTCACCACATTGGAATGATTGTTAATAGCTCTTCACTGTCGAGAAATCACCATGAACTCTTCTTTCTCTTATTTTTAAGTGTTGAGATCTTCTCTCAACTTGACAGATGTCTTTGCTAGAGGTTTTCATTTAAAAAAAAACGCAGCTCTAAATAGACCATCTCCATCAATACATCCCTTCTCAATAACAGCATCTTGTTTGGGGGCTCAGTTTGCACCTGAATCTTCCCCTATTTCCACGACCCTTTGGGCCTTCCAGTGTCTTTACAGTTTTCTTGTATTCTCCCCTAGTCCATGTGGAACCTTTGGGCTATAAGGAAAGGCATCTTTTACTCTGAGGAAATAATCCCCATAAAACTGCACACAATTTGTCCATTCTTACAGAGCATTCCTAAAAGTTATATCCTAACCAGGCTTGTTCCCCAGCTTTCTATCCTGTGGGATCATCTCCATTTATTTTACATGCTCATTTATTTGATCATTTATTCATTCAGCTTACAAATATTCATTGAGTTCCTTCTATGTGCCTGACAAAACAGTGAACAAGACAAAGTCTCCCTATCAGGTTCTGAATTGTGTCTCGCATTACATAATCTTCAAAAAGGTAGAACCATGACTCCCACACAAATACAAAATGAACAAACATCAAAGATTTTATTTAACTTGTTAATTAATGGGGGAGCCAGTAATATTTAACAATTGGTTCAAGTGAAAATTGAATTTACGAAGAGTTATCATGTCCACTGCACCAGATTCATTTGCATTGCCTCAAGCAGGGCTCCTTTGCCTTGTTCTGTAAAGAAAACATGATTTCACCAGCACCATCCATAATTTAACTTTTTCTTCTCAGAGTTGCAAAATAGACTGGTGAAAGACAATGCAAGGTGTATACTCCACCCAATCAGATAATCACTGGAGGATCCAGTAGACACCATCTAGCATTCTACTGCAGTTAATTTTGGTTCATTTCAAAGTCTTCACATTTCCCCTAACCCTAGCCCAGACAACTTTCAAATATACAAACATTTCAGATAATGAGGGCAGAAATAAAATAGTGTGCTATGAAAGAAGGTGCTTGGGTGGGGAGTGGGACCTTCCTTAGACAGCACAGCCAAGGAAAATCCCAAGGAGAATTGTTTCAAGTAGTACCCCCAGTAGACTGTCTATTTGAATTTAAACAGATGTGATAAAGACCTTAGTCTACAGGTGACGATGTCCACATTTAAGTCATCAGTGTGGGCCGATAGTAGAGTCTCCTGCTACTTTTTCAGGTAGCATTAAAAACAAAATCATATCTACCATCTAGTCTCCTCTGTCTTTTTGCATTCCTCCTCCCAAAACTTCGTGTCCATATTCTAGTGTATGTTTTATTTAACTTTTAGCCAGTGGAATCTGTCTCTTGTCTTCATTTGGCAAAATTTTATTTTACAGTAATTTGTGTGGCATAGAATTACCCCAATGGCAGATTAAGCTTTGAGCAACATATGGCCACCAAAAATGAGAAAATGTGGGGTTTTTTAAAATAATATTATATTTTAAAAAGTAGCCATCAGATAAAAGCCATCAGGACTTAAATGTGGACATTCTCATTAGAACTTTTTCTAGACTTTATCTACTTGAAGTTTTGGCATGGCTTTAATTTTATTAAGATTTGCAAAGTGAGGGTTTGCAAACCATGGCTTGTATAGTTTGTAAACATGGACCAAATACAACCCTCTGACTTTTTTGTAAATAAAATCTGATTAGGGGGGCACCTGGGTGGCTCAGTGGGTTAAAGCCTCTGACTTCGGCTCAGGTCATGATCTCAGGGTCCTGGGATCCAGCCCCACATCGGGCTCTGTGCTCAGCAGGGAGCCTGCTTCCTCCTCTCTCTCTGCCTGTCTCTCTGCCTACTTGTGATCTCTCTCTGTCAAATAAATAAGTAAAATCTTTTAAAAAAATCTGAGTAGGTAACAACAGCTGCTCTCATTTGTCTACATATTATTTGTGACTACTTTCACATTGCAACAGCAGAGGTAACCAATTGTGATGGAGGGTATGTGGCCTGCAAAGCCTAAAATACTCATTATTCAGCCCTTTATGGGCAGAATTTTGCCAACTCCTAGTTATATAATTGGTGGGAGTTAATCTTTTCACCCATTCGTTTGTTTATTTATTTATTTAACAAATATTTAAAAGTAGCTACTATGTGCTAGACAGTGTTCTAAGATCTGTAATCACAGCATAATGTGAGACACAGTTTTATGATTCAGAAACTTTTAATCTGACCTCAGATTATTTCGTTTTCTTGTTTTAATTTTTGAGATGATAGGTTAAAGAGTGTCCTGCAAAATTTTAGCAATGAGGTATTTGCCTCCATGTTTTGGTCAGGGTTCTCCCCAAAGCAGACTCTCAGGTCAGGATTTGCGTGTGAACATTTTATCTGAGCTGTCAAGGACACACCCCCAGAAAAGGAAGGGAAAACAGTCCATAGAAAGTGTATTGAGTAAACCACCTGCCACATCGGGTGACTGGAACTTAATCCTGAGGGGAAACTCTGGGAAAGGTACAAAACACACACCTCATAAATGGCCCACCCAAGAGGCAAGAGAGTGGGAATGTTGGTACACAGACTCTCAAGTCATTAATAGTGGCGTGCGTGCGTGTGTGTGTGTGTGTGTGTGTGTATGCAGAAGTGTGAAGTGCATGTGAGGTAGGAGGAAGAAGTTTTAATATTTTAGCATTTGGGGCTTTCCTGTTGTGGGATATGCCTTGATATCTATAAACTCTTCCTCATCAAGGACTTTTTTGCTCCCCTCCCTTACCTCAGAGTGTAGCCCTCTCAAGAGCCATTACCAAGCTTGTTTATCCAGTTTCTGCAGATACTGATTAGCCAGGTCCTAAAACTCCCTTGCTGAGCAATTCTTTTCTTCCTGAAGCAAAGCTGGTACTCTTTGGTGAAGCTTAGCGCTTCTTACTGACCTGTGTGAGAAGATAGGAGCAGGTCTCAAATAAAAAAGTATCATCTCAAAAGGCCTTCTCCCAAGCGAGGCCTCTGCTTGGTCTCCAGGCAAGAAGATAACATTATCTTCCATCCCTGGAACGTGGGTAACTTCTGCATCTCAGAGGTCCAGAGGAATCTGAAAGTTCAAGTTTCTAGGGTGCATTTACCCAGGTGAGCCTATCCCATACCTCAGGGTCCCCCGTTTGCTCCATCAGTGCCTGCTTATAACAGAGCTTACCAGGGCTGTGACTTAAACATTCCCTACAATGATTCTTTCACATCGGATCCTGGTCCTGATTTTCAGCATGATCTTCCCTCAGTCTGCAGAAGACGAGTTTCTTTAAATCGTGTTGGAGAGATACTCTAGCTTTTCCACTGTACCCTGGCTTGGTGTCCAGCTCACTTGAGCTCTTTCATTTTCTTTTTTTTTAGTTGCTCATGCTACCCGACACAACTACCCAGTTCCATGGCCCTTCACTGATCATTGCCATCACCTCTCTCAAGTGTTTGAGAGTAAACAAACTGGGATAGCTTCTTCCATCTGTCCCATCCCCATTCATCCTCAAGGGAGAGTGTTAGTAATTAGGATATCATAGCACACCACTCCACTTGCTACCAGGATTGGTGATCGTGTTGCCATTTTGCCAGTGTAGCAGCAGAAGCCAATTCCAAAGATTTTTTTCCTAGGATGACTTTGTGTTCCAACAAGGGTGACAAATCCATCCCAGTTTGCTTAGCACTGTCTCTAATTGTAGCTCCGCAAGTTCCAAGTCCTGAAAAAGTCCTCAGTTTCAGGCAAATGTAGGATGGTTTTTCCAGCACTGTCTTTGTTTTAAAATTGAAAATCCTATCCAGGAACCCCCTAAATCCTGAGCAGACCAGGATGGTTGGTCACTCTATTTCCAACTGTCTTATTGCCCCAGAGGTAGATCTTGAGGTCGATCCAGGTTGTTTGGGATGTACCGGAAATAATATAATATGTTGAAGGGCAGACAGTCAATCAAGACAACATTATTAAGTCAGGTACCACAGTGAGCAGTCAGATCTTATTTCCATGGGAAACTGGGAAATAGGGCAGAACACATGCACCAGAAATTCCCCAGTAGAGAAGGAAGGACACTGGGAGGTTTACTTACCAGTTCCCCAGTGTCCTTGGGAAGGACTGCTCCTGGACTGTGTTAAATTCTGGGCACTTCTAGCCTGTTGACCAGGGCCATGGTATTCTTATCGTAGTTTCAGAAAAACAAAAAATAAAAAACATGCAGGCCCAGGGTTGCAGAGATTGGCAGCTGGTATCTGACTGGAGATACTGAAAGATCTGGAAGATACATGAGACAATTCAACATTTGGTCTTCCTACCCGTGGCAGTACGTGGATCCACTTACGACCCATGTTAAGTTGACTTTACAGAGTAAGGGGGTGGCTGGCCAAGACTCCCAACAAGAGGTTTGATGCGAAAAAGCTACAGTTCTGTTAGACTAGAGCCACAATTGCAGTCTGTCCTCTCTTCCCTCTATCTTCTATTTTAGATTGCTCTCACCCTCAACCAGCAATCCTGTCAGTCTCTATTGTTCCCTCCATGAAGGTAGGACTTTATAGTTAGCGATGTTACAGTTAGCTACGTCATGTGGCCAAATACCATCCCTTGAAATAGCTCCTATATCCACCCAATGCCAGCCCCTGTCATTAGTGTTGGAAGAGGTGATATTGTGTATATTCCTCACTCATTTTGTTGCTGACCATATTGTTTTACTAGCTTGATGGAACAGCATCAATTTTACCACCTCACTTAGACATGGATCTTTGTCACAGAAAAGATGGTAGGGATGGAATCAATTTGCTCCCTTTCCATCTTTATATATTAGAAGCAGTTCTTTAATTGTAATGTTATAACTTGGCCATTGCAGGGTGTGGAAGACAAAATATTTGCTTTCCCAAAGATTTTCATATCCTAATCCCTGTAACATATGAATATATTTTCTTATATGGCAAAGAGAACTTTGCAGATATGATTAAATTAAGGATCTTGACATGGGGAGATTATCCTGGATTTTTAGATGGGCTCAGTATAATCACAAGTGTCCTTGTAGGTGAAAGATGGAGGTTCTAGTCAGAGCCAGGAAAGGAGATGTGAGGATGGATAGCAGTGGTCAGAGTGATGGGATTGTGGCTTTGAAGATGGAGAAAGGAGTCATGAGCCCAATAGTGAGGACAGCTTCCTTCAGGAGGAGAAGGCAAAGAACGTATTCTCCCCATGAACGCCCAGAAGGAACATGACCTCTCTAACACCTTGATAACCCCATAAGACCTGCTTCAACCTCCAGAACTCTAAGATAATACGTGTATGTTTTTTTAAACCACTAAGTTTGTAGGAGTTTGTTACAACCACAATAAGAAACTAATACACAGTGTATTAGAGATTGAAGCTATGGAGCTAAAGTGAAGGAATGGATGTTTCTTTTTCTGGTGGGAGTCTAAAGTGGATGTTAAAAATCCACTAACTGAATTCATATTTCATGGTCCTATCACTTAATTGCAATGCGACCTTCAGGCAGTTATGTAACAACTTCTCACCATGGTTCCCTCACCTGTAAAATGGGTGTTTTAATGATATGTCACTTATGTCGTTGTTACGAGCATTGAGCAAGATCATCTATATAATTAATTTCAAAGAATCCTGGCACTTGATAAGAGCTCAGAAGCATTGACTATCAATGTGGTGACATCACGATGATGATCTTTTTTTGTGGGATGATCTCACAATTTACAGAATTTTCTCATACATGTTAGTTTAAACTTTAATCAATCCCATGATACTGTTTCCCACTTCTCTCTCTCACCCTTTTCTACATAGACTCTAAGGATCTGGGAAGGGAAAATGGATATGTGCAAGGTCTTTGAGTCATTAGCAGGTATGGTCGAGAATGCCTCCTAGCCCAGGCTCTTTTTTACTTCAGGGTTGATGTTGGATATATAATGAAATTAGTGCTGAATTCCAGAGTGAAAGGACAAACACTTGTGCCTGAAAAGTGGCTTGTGCACAGCCCCTCAGGCTTAATGTCTCAGAACACAACTGGCTTGTCTGTTGAACAGAACCGTGTACTGATACCTAGTTGTTAGACTTTTGGTAACTTTAGAGTTTGATTACTTTTAAATGAAAAGGCCATAGGAAGTAAAGAAGGCTGATGTAGTATTCTCTGTTGCTCTACCTCTGAGTTTAGTCACTGCCTAGAGAGCTAAGGTCTGGTGGCAGAAAAATGTCCCCAGTTGAGCTGTTTCAGGATCAGAGGCCACTCAGTGATTGCTGAAGATGCAACTAAATTGTGGAGATGTTCACTATTATATACAAAATCCACACATGCTGAGTGAGTAATACATAATTGTTCCTGTCACTTTCAGGGTGTGAATGGTATTGAAGTGCCTCTTCCTGCAACCTCATATTTACTACAGGAGCTGAGAACAAGTATTGGAGAAAATTCATGCTAATGGCTTGAAGCACAAGACCACGTGATAAGGAATATTGTACTAGATGCCATTTATAATAATAGCAGTAATAGCTAATGCTCATTGAGTATTCGGAAAGTGCCAGGCACTGCTGTAATCTTGCTATATAAATATAAATACATTTATTCCTCACACCAACCCTGCAAGGTGGGGACTATTAGTTATCTGATTTTATACATGAAGAGATGGAGGCAGAGAGGCTAAATAGCTTGCTTAAAGTCACTGAGTTAGTAAGTAGCTAAAATGGGATTTGAACTCAAGTGACCTAGCACTGGAGCCTACATTCCTCCTCACTAATAAGTTACATTGGAATGTAGAGAACAAACCTCAGAGACCTCAGAAAACAGCACAGAGGATAGATGAGTTTTTGCTTGTTTGTGTGTTTTGTTTTGTTTTTGAGAGAGAGAAAGAACAAGAGGGGAAGGGGATGGTGGAGAGGCAGAGGGAGAGAGAGAATCTCAAACAGGCTCCATGCCCAGCACAGAGCCCCACACAGGGCTTGATCTCAAGACCTGGGCATCATGACCTAAGCCGAAACCAAGAGTCAGACACTTAACCGACTGAGCCACCCAGACACCCAGAGGACTAATGAGTTTTGAAAACAAAAAGAGAGGGTGTTGGGTAGAGAGTACAGACCAAGTTAAGGTACCATCAGAGTCTCCCTAATCAATGTGGAAACAAGGAACAAGGGGCACTCAATATATGTTTGTGTAATGACAGACGGGGACTTATGATGTAGGGAAACAAATTGAAAGAAATGGTCCCCTGGATAATCTTTATTCCACAATTTAGCCAAGGGCCAGCCCTAACTAAATAAAGTAAGATTCAGAGGAAATAAGGTCTTTGGAAAAAAACGTGCTTGTTTGATTTACTGATTCAGTTGGGAATTATTAACCCAAGTGCCATGGTGGAGAGAATGTAATTGTTTTTACTTATAAGAGCACCTGAGCTTCAGTTGCTGGGTGCAAATAAATCTATTTCTGTGAGGCAGTGGGGGGCTCCGTGAGCTTTGTTCCTGGCTTCCTCATCTGGGCACCAGGTGAACTAGCTATTCACATCCTATTCAGGAGACTAAAGTGAGAGAATTTGTTCTGAATACTTAAGAGGGTTTGCTCCTTTGCTAATCCGGCCTTGCGTAAGCAACACCAGGAAGAAAAAGTTTGGCTTTGATGCCTCCATATTGTGCTGTAATCTACATGCTCCACTGACTCAGAAGTCCATCCCTGCAACCGTGTGTGCGTGTGTGTGTGTGTGTGTGTGTGTGTGTGTGTGTACACACACGCATACCACAGCTCAAATTACCACAGCCTTCTTTCCTCTGGGCTCTTACACCTGCTGGTTGGACTGCCCATGTGTAGACCCTCCATGTACAAATGGCTAATGCAGCTTTAAGTGTTACCCCCAGGATGGGTGTTTTCATTTCAAAAGATATTGTTTGAGACCACGACCCCTTCCTTTGAAGGGCTGAAGCTGGAATGGTAGAATTTCAGACAGAGAAGCAGGAGGTTGGAGGAATATTCTGGGTCAGCAAGTGAGATGATGGACCTTTCATGAAAATGCAGGAGTTGTATTTTTAGAGTAAACTCTTCTTTTGCGTATGAATAACAACCAACCCAACCCACCCCCCACCTCTGGCCCCTGTGAATATAGAGAAAGGCTTTTCCCAGACTCCTTCTGGGCCAGCTCTCTCTGGAGCTGTGGGTCTTTGTCATGGATGTCAGGCCCATATGCCTTAGAAGAAAGATAAAAGAGTTGGAGGGGCGGGCTGGAGAGAGACTGTATAATTTTATTGAGCAATATTTCTTCTTTAAATGGGCTCATGGATAATTCAATTAGCTGGCTTTTGATTGCTCTTCTTAGCAGGAAAGCTCCATATAATGAAAATGTGGATTCTTCAGGCCCACTGTCACAGACCATCTTGTCATGATGGATGATTCAACTTGATCCCTTAGTGCGTTTTGACATAGGTTCAAATTTGTACTGACTACATGTTTCTCTTCAGTGTGTGCGTGCGTGCTCGTGCACACGCTCTCTCTCTCTCTCTCTCTCTCTCTCTCTCTCTCTCTCTCGATGTTTTTTTCAGCTTTGTTTGGAGAAGGAGCTAACAGTTGTAGAAGGTAAATATCTGTTTCAACTGAGTGGACAGTAGCTGGTGAAGAGAAAGGGAAACCCTTTCCAGCAGGAAGCCCTGTGACATTGTATGTGTGACTCTGTCATTCTCATCAGTGATCTGTGCAGATGGTATACATCCAATAGCAGAATTTGAGGACATTTGAACAAATGTCTTAGATGGAAAGAGGTCTTGCAACTTGATCATCAAAATGACATAAGTAAATTTAAAAAAATGATGGTGCTTGATAAATTTGATAAATTTCTCTGTTCACATGGATTTTCCATAGCAAGAATTGTACATTTAATTCAGTCTGTGTGCCTCAAGGAGGGTAGAAAAAGCAGGGTAAATCCTGTGAAAGGAGACTGGATAACTTCAATGGGATGGGGTGGTTTCTTTATAAGAAGCTAAAAAGGCACAGTGGGAGTCAGTGTGGGGATACTAGTTCTGAGTAGAAACAGTATAGCCCTGCACAAAATTAGAAAGGGGCCAGGCATGATAAATGTGCACTTATTTATCACATCCTTGAAAACTGAGGGTTTTGCTCAAAGCTTGAAAGTGGTGATTTAAGACTAGAATAACGGATGCATTTTGCACAAGTCATAAGCACTATTGATCATATGTAGCAGCTTGAAAGAGAAGTAGATTCCAAAGAAGAGCAGATAAATAAGTGAAGAGTAAAACTGTAGTTGATGATTAAAGGTACATTAAGAACATTCAGGAAACATCTCTATTTTTGAAGATGAGATCATCTTTCTCCACAAAACACCCTTCAGGGAAGGAGGGGGAAGTTGAAGCAGTGGTACAGCAAGATTTCTTTCTTTTTATGTTCCCTGGATGTATTACATTTATCCCTCGTCTAAATGGTATTTTCCTCTTTATGGGCAAAGGTAAAAATGATGAAAAGGATACCTTAGGCAATACAGTGTCTCTTCTCAATCTCATGGTAGTGGTTCCAGTGCCTCCAGCAAACACATAGTAGGCACAAGAAAGTGGTATTTTATTTTGGAAACTGACAATTTATCTTTTGCTACTGCATTTCTAACAGTCAAAGCCCCTTGGTTGACTGTCACTTTTTGTTTTTTCTCGAATACTTTTGTCTTTGTGCAGATTGGGTAGTCTCAAACCAAAATGCTTCAGAAGCAGCCAGGCAATCAAGTCATATGGAAAATTAAGATGAATCAAGGGGACTTACTAGGGCATGGTGGGGACTGTGGCAAACTGGAGGTCCTATTCCTTTGTGAAGGGATGCTGCTGCTACTCACTTTCAGCCAATCATTGCCATGTGGGGCTGTAGACCTAAAATTGTGATTCTACACAAATATTTTAGAGAGATGCCAGAAATATGGTCAAAGAAGCAAAGGTTTCTGTCATTTGAGATAATATATAGGTCCTGAAATACAACATTATGACTTCTAAAGAATAATCTGTTGGGGGGCGATTAACACCAAATAAATAAACAGCAACAGCAAAGCATCAACAAAACAAAAAGCAGGTTCTTGACCAAACTAACTGAAATAAAATCAACAAGTAATTAATGTCTTTCTGTATGTGTTGTACTCTAGGGTTTGTCCACTAGAAAATCTAAACTATAAGGCAAAACATGTACTCTCTGCTAGGTGCATATTGAAAATAGAGGCAAATATTTTGGCTTAGAGTAGAAAAGGATGATTCATAGTGAAGGTAATATTTGACTTATGATTTGAAATATGAATGTTATCTGATTAAGAGCAAAAAGAAATAATGAAGAAGCAGTCCTAATGAGTTGAATGTAGGGAGGGAAAGCCCCATGGTATGAAGAGTTTCCATCTCCCTTCCTGGGACAATGGCAGCATCACTTTGATTTGAGTAAAAAGCTCATGAAAACAATTAGTTGGGAGCCTGGGTGGCTCAGTGGGTTAAAGCCTCTGCCTTCGGCTCAGGTCATGATCTCAGGATCCTGGGATTGAGGCCCGCATCGGGCTCTCTGCTCTGCAGGGAGCCTGCTTCCTCCTCTCTCTCTGCCTGCCTCTCTGCCTACTTGTAATCTCTCTCTCTCTCTCTCTCTGTCAAATAAATAAATAAAATCTTAAAAAACAAACAAAAATAAACAAAAAGAATTAGTTGAAGGCACTAGTTATTGAGAGTCTTAAATGGAAGGCAAAGGAGTATAAGCTTTATCTTCTAGTAAGTGGTTGCGAACACACATGTCCATAGGAGCCAGGTAGGTAACCAAAAAAGAAAAAATATTTTGTAGGTGGGGAAGGCACTGTATCTAGATAAGAAACAGACTCAGGTCCAGTGGATTGCTGCCATGGAAAAATGCAGCACCAGCCTTGCCCATGAGAAGTCTGAAATCTGGGTTTTTATTTGACTTATGGTTTTTAAATGTTGGCAGCAAATTCCCATTAAAAAAAGTGTGAATCAAAGCTTGTTTGGAAGCTTATATGTAAAATAAACCTAGAGTTGCTAGGTGTGGGGGTGACGGGGGGTGAAGGTTACTCATGTCCCTGTCCAGGAGTCTAAATTCTTTCCATTCTTGAGCCAAGGGTGGGTCTCTCACCTAGAGAATATTTTAAATATAAGTGCTATCTGTAATGGGAAACCATTGAAAATATAATAAACTTGGCATGCCCTTTAATTACAAATATGTAAAAAAAAGTGCATGCACATGGACAAGAAGTATAAAATGAAAATAGTTTTGTGAGTAAAAAGATGATTTCATTTCAAATGTTTCCTAATTATAGTGTAAAATTTAAATTAGAAAAACATTAAGAAATCTTTTTAGAAGTTTAGTAATTTTTTTCCTCCAAGTCAGTAGTTTTAAACCTAAGAACATTCAGTGGGTATGTGAACTTGAAAAAAACAATTATATCTTTATTTCTACTATCCTCTAATTGAAGTGTAGCATTTCCTTCCATTGTGAAATGGTTAACAACCCACAGAAGCATAGGCTGTACCTCTGTCACTTTGTCACCAATTCAAATCCCAGATATTTTCATAGTGTTGAAATGCACATGGCTGGAAATGAACCTTTTTATTACTGATACTTCAAAGTCACAGCTGTTAGAAGACCTGTGGTTGGATCATGTTCTTCAATGCATTAATAAAGAAACACATATACAAACTACTATGTCACATGTTTAAAATATAATATTTAACTATAATTAGTTCCATTTTTAATTCCATATTTTATTTTAAGGTTTAAAAGCCTTAGCAGGAGTTCATTGGCTTCACCAAGGCTTCCAAAGAGGGTCATGACAAGAGAAAAGTTGAGAAACCATGCTCTGAACTAGTGTAGCTATAGATAAAGAGGTGACTCCCCCTAGGATGAGTCACTCTAGGATGGCTTTCCTTTCTGTAAGCTTTCCTATTTGGGATAAGGACAACCCTTCCAATTA
The DNA here is from genome assembly GCA_002007465.1 of Ailurus styani. Taxonomy (NCBI): domain Eukaryota; kingdom Metazoa; phylum Chordata; class Mammalia; order Carnivora; family Ailuridae; genus Ailurus; species Ailurus styani. The sequence continues at coordinate 119,948 of LNAC01001424.1, forward strand.
GAGTTTCCTATTGCTTATAGGAATTCAGGAGTAGTTGGGGTCATTCATCACTATGACACAGAACAAAAATGAATTTAAAAATAAAGATTTTTGAAAATGTTCCAACACAGTATAGGACCCTGGGTTCTCTACACAATGGAAATTGACAAAAGGCCATAATGGGAGTTCCAGGCAAGCCCTTGCTGGGACCTGTGCTTGAGCGCAGGGGAGATAGCACAAAGGGAAAAGTCCTCCTGCTGTCTCTCCCTGGAGAAGTCTGGAGCAGGCCTCAGAGGCCTAAGAGTCTTTAGCAGGAAAAGGGTGCTGTCTAAACAGGTAGGGACAGGAATTTCTTTTGTGCTTGTGCATGCAAAGATCACGCTTCTTCATGCATCACATGTCTAATAACATGTTAAATCTTCACCCCGGGTGTGATTTTTTTGTGTTCTTCTGAGAGTGTAGGTGAAAAGCATCAGCACTGGGGTCCGTTTTGGCACAGATTGGTTTGGTCTGGCACTCACAAACAAGCTTCCCTTTTACATGAATATCCTGCTTCACATTTCATGAGATCTATTACTTAGGAGGAAGGTGGCTCAGCAATTTCTTCTACAGACCTAGCCAAGGGACCTGAATCCAGTCCCTACTCTATCTCAATTACATTGCAATAAAACAGGGTCAGGGACAAGTTGCAGAATGTTGCCCTTTGATTGTCTGTAGCCAATCAAAGGGAAGAGAGAAAAACATCATGACATCGGACTTAAAGATGGTCAAGCTGGATCATGTAAAAACCATTTAAAAGTACGTTTTCTCCAAAAAGGAGAAAAGCATCAACATTCTGGATAGTTGCTGGGGGCCGGGGGAACTCTCAGCTTTTTTAGAAAAACTATCTTCAGAGACATGTTTTTTCACCTATGTGGTGATTAAAGCACAGTTTCCATCTCCCATGGAAATGTACTGACTATGACCAAATTAGCTCTGAATTTGCTATTATTTAAATGCAGTTTCTTGTATTTATTAAAATGAAGTGACTGTCATATTAAAATTGAAAAGGAGCAAGTTGCACATGCAAATTATTTCTAAAGTTCAACTGCTGCTAAATGAGTCGCGGTGCTCCTAAACTTAGAAATGCTTAACATAAATTATGACCTAATTAACATTTGCATGGTAATCCGGACTTCCTACAGCTTATTCTGCTAATTAACACATGACAAATGAGCACACATTAATATTTTATTGTAACATAACTTGTCCAAGAAAGCTTTCTAACTCCTCAGAAAATATTTTGTGTGGTTTTTTTTCCCTTTTTTTTTTTTTTTTTGCCTGAGAAGTATCCTATTGTGGCTTATGCCATTATATAATTTTGATGATAAAATTGCTTCATGTTGTAAATTTACTAAGAGACACAAAAGTGCAAGCTCTAGGAGTGTCTTTTTTCTTTGCTTAAATTCTTTTTTCCTTACTCTTTCTGGAAACCCCTGCATTTTTTAGAAAAAAAAATTGCTTTGATATGTACCTCTTAACTAATTGTCACTTGCCATGGTAAGTGTACATTATATACTCATGATATTTTCTCCTGGAGCTATGGGGTCAGTAAATCCAGCCCCATGAGAGAGAGCAAATGGATTATAAGGCTATAGATTTTGTACTTTGCAAGTGGCTTCCTATTGGTCGTATATTCAAAGAGTTTATGTCATCTTTTATGTCAATTACAACAGCCCTCAAATTAGTTAGGGAGGTGCTTCCATCTCCAACAGGCACAGAGAGCAAATGTTAGTGCCCTTGTAATGTTGATTGCTGTTTGGGTTGCCATTTTCAGTTTTGATATGTTTTCCTTACATATTATAGGGGTTTTGGTTTGTTGTAATTTGTTTTACTTAGGATTTTCCAAGAATGATTGTAAAGTGTCTTCTTACCTAATCATATAAATTTGAGCATGTGCTCTTTGAACTCCGGGAGAAGATTTTCTAAACTAGAATGAGAGCAATGGCTGTGATAGGCAATGTCCTGGGTGTTTTGGAAGCATGTTACAAGGGCACCTCATGAGTGATTGAGAAGGTAACTAGAGTCTTCCCCCTCTTTGTTTAAAGATATCTTTGAGGTAATTGAATAACCTTTTCTGCTTAATGCTTAAATCATAGTCCTGGTCCCCCAAACGTATTGCTTTTGAAAAACAAAGTTTTTAAAGATTTGTTTATTTATTTTACAGAGAAAGAGAACATAAGCAGGGGGAGGGGGAGAGAGGGAGGGAGGGAGAGAATCCTCAAGCAGACTCTGCACTGCAGGCAGAGCCTGATGTGGGGCTCAATCCCAGGACCCTGAGACCATGACCTGAGTCAAAACCAAGAGTCAGATGCCCAACTGACTGAGCCACCCAGGTGCCTCTACTTTTGAAAATGTTTTTACCCTCATTTTTGTGTTGGATATTTTCCCCCACACCAACCAATTCTTCAAATTTGGGAGTGTCCTATAGTTCAATCCACTTCCAATGATAACTACCTGGAGTTAACACAGATCCCACAGGTTAAGGGCTCAGTGCCACAGGACTACCTCCACTTCACGTACTAGTCACAAGTTCCAGGTCTCCTGTACCTCTGACGAACTGGCTACAAATAAGAGGTTTCTATGGTCCCCTCCTCTAGGCTCCACAATTTGCTAGAATGGCTCACAGAACTCAGTGAAACACTCTACTTACTATTACCAGTTTATTATGAAGTTTACAAATGAGTAGCTAGATAAAAAGGTACATAGGGTGAGGTCCAGAAGGTTCCCAGACACAGGAGCTTCTATCCCCATGGAGTTGGTGTGCCCCATGCTCCTGGCACAAGAATGCATTCACCAATCCAAAAGCTTTTGAACCCCATTGTTAAGGGATTTTTATGGATTTTTCATTACCTAGGCATAATTGATGAAATCATTGGTCCTTGGTGATTGAACTCAATCTCCAGACCCTCTCCCCTCTTTGGAATAGGGATTCGGGGCTGAAAGTTCCAACCCTCTAATCATGCCTTGGTCTTTCTGGTATCCAGCCATCCTAAAGGTATCTAGGGGCCCTGAGCCACCAGTTGTCTCATTAATACACAAAAAATTCTCTCAGAACTCTGGATATTTCAAGGGTCCAAGGAACTCTTGAACCAAGAACCAGGGATGAAGACCAAATGTATATTTGTAATTATATCACAATATCATGACTGTTGACTTCCTTCTACTTAGAACTTACAAAAGAGCCAATTAAAGTCCTGGAGAATGCAAATTGTGAGTGGAGACCTATATGTGTTCCATTTAATCCATTAATAATATGTATGTGTGTGTGTGTTTCTTTGTGTATAGAGGGATAGATATAGACATATGTATATATGTCCATATATAATTATATAGATGCACATATATGTATATATATATCTATGCATTTATGTATCTAAACTGGAAATAACCCAAATGTCCATCAACAGGTGGATGGAGAAATAAGCTGTTTAATATTCATAAAATGGGTTACTACTTCGCAATAAAAAGGGATGAACTATTTATACATGCAAGAACATGGGTGAGTCTCAAAATAATTGTGCCAGATAAAAATGAGCACATACTTTATGATTTCATTTATATAAACTTCTAGAAAACATAAACCAATCTAAAGTAATAGAAAGTGGATCAGGAGTTACTTGGGAGGGGGTTGGTAAGGGAAGATTTTAAAGGGGCAGGAGTGAACTATCTTGATTGTGGTAATGGTTTCACAGGTATGTATATATATATATATATATATATATATGTATTAAAATTTATCAAATTATACACGATTTACAGTTTCTTTTATGTCAGTGAAGCCATGCATGTGTCTGTGTGTTTGCATGTGTGTGCACGTGTATTCCTATTTCTGCAAATAAAGAATATTAGCTCCTTGAAGACAAAGGATTTTCTCTTTTACCAACTTCTATATTCCCACCACCTATAATTGTCTCTGGCACTTAGTAAGTGCTCAGTAAATATTTGTTTAAAAATAAATAAATGTAAGGCGCCTGGGTGGCTCAGTGGGTTAAAGCCTCTGCTTTCGGCTCAGGTCATGATCTCAGTCAGGGTCCTGGGATCGAGGCCCGCATCGTGCTCTCTGCTCAGCAGGGAGCCTGCTTCCTCCTCTCTCTCTGCCTGCCTCTCTGCCTACTTGTGATCTCTCTCTCTCTCTCTCTGTCAATAAATAAAATCTTTTAAAAAATAAATAAATAAATAAATGCAAATTCAGTATATACCTCTTAAGTATTCTGTTCCTTCTTTTGAAAGTGTATATCTAAAAATTATCATCATCTTTTTCTTTCTCTCAGTAGAGTAGATCGTACTGGGAAATGTAAAGCAAACAAACAAACAAACTCAGGTGACAAAGAACAGAGCAGCACCCAATCACACAGAATAAATAGGTAGAAGGAGAATCCAGCTGTAGATAGAAAGACAAGATTAGATAAATATTTCATGAGAGGAGCTGACCACAGAGAGTTAATATCCAAGTTTCACAAGAGAAAACCTCTGGTGATTCTAGGAACTATGGCAAAGTTATAAAAAGGCATCAAGAGGGCTCCTGGGTGGCTCAGTGGGTTAAAGCTGCTGCCTTCGGCTCAGGTCATGATCCCAGGGTCCTGGGATCGAGGCCCACATCGGGCTCTCTGCTCAGCAGGGAGCCTGCTTCCTCCTCTCTCCTCTCTCTCTGCCTACCTCTCTACCTACTTGTAATCTCTCTCTCTGTGTCAAATGAATAAATAAAATCTTAAAAAAAAAAAAGGCATCAAGAGCTAATAGTAAAGGCAGAATAACCTGGGACCAAAATTTGATGGATTCAAGGCAGAGAAGAAGAGGAGCGAAATACCAGGGAAAGAACCAGACTGAAGAGGAGAACTCTGAATGTGTTTACAAGTTATATGTCCTTCATGGTTCTGGATTTCTGTGAGTGGAAGACTAACAGGTTTCCTTGAGGCATGGGGTCTTAAAGGAAACTTAAATAAAAATAGTCACTTGTACAGAGTCTTCAATATGGTACCAGACAAGGTGGTCAACACCACATAGTATAACTGGGAAAAAGATTTCTGGTTAGATTTAATTTGGAATGAATGGCATAGAACTTTATAGTAGAATAATTTTTTTTTCCATTGTACTGGCCAGGATTCAAGTTTGTCGATCAATAGTGAGATTATTTTTCCTCAGATTAACCCCAAATCTACTTTCTTGTGATATCTACATTTAGGTCCTTATGTAACCATCCTAAATATGTCTTATAAACTGGTTGCTCTGAGCCATGTTTCTTATCTTATTCTTGAGCAGCTGAGTTTGGATACTAAAGTGCATGGCTTGATAGGTAATAGAAGCGCTTAGGTTTAGAAACTGGCACATTGTCCTGCACATGATAGACATTTACACTTTTGTAGACACAACGGTTTTATAAAATTGTTTTTATTGCGTTATTGTTGCAAATTTGGATGTGGCATCAATATTAATTTAATTTGCTAAGCACTATGGTCATCCATTAATGAACTTTCCTTCCTTCCTTCCATCCTTCCTTCCTTCCTTCCTTCCTTCCTTCCTTCCTTCCTTCTTCCCACTTATTCAATCAGCTTTTATTGATGGACAGTTCTGTGCTACATATTGTAACACAAAGTTGAATGAGACCGTGGCCCTGCCATTGAAGGCCTGGCAGAAGGACAGATGAGTAAACAATTATAATTAGGAACATAATCCTTCTAGTAAAGGAATTAGGAAATTCTTAAACTAAAGTGGGAAGATAGGCATGGTTTCTTGTTCGTGAACAGCATCACTCTTCCTGTTGCTTCTTCTAATAGTTGCCATCCTCACAGTTCTTCAGGTGGCAGCAATTGCCTTTGATAGCCAGGAGATATAACTCCTTGCAGGTCTTCTGGCTCTGGTCACTGGCTACTAGAGGTTAGGAACTAACCCATACTAGGCAAACACTTCTGAGTTAAAAATAGTTTTACGGATGCCTGGGTGGCTCAGTCAGTTGGGCGTCTGACTCTTATTTATTTATTTATTTATCTATCTATCTATCTATTTATTTATTTATTTATTTGACAGATTACAAGTAGGCAGAGAGAAATTACAAGTAGGCAGAGAGGCAGGTAGACAGAGAGGAGGAAGCAGGCTCCCCCTGAGCAGAGAGCCCATACGGGGCTTGATCCCAGGACCCTGAGATCATGACCTGAGCCAAGGCAGAGGCTTTAACCCACCGAGCCACCCAGGTGCCCCAAGGGCATCTGACTCTTGGTGTTGGCTCAGGTCATGATCTCAGGGTTGTGGGATTGAGCCCTGAGTCATGCTCCATGATAAGCAGGAGCCTGCTTAGGGTTCTGTCTCTCTCTCTCCCTCTCTCTTTCTTTGCCCCTACCCCACTTGTGCTTGTTCTCTCTCTCTCTCTCAAAAACAAACAAACAAACAAAAACAAAAACAAAAACATTTTAAATTGACCACTGGCTGTCAGGTAGGTTAAGTAACTTTCAATATGTGATGCATATACAGTAATACAACAGGGAATGAGATTTGAGATTGCTCAATACCATGCTCAAAATGTCATTTTGTCCATCAAGGACTTTAATGAACTCCCCATGGGATTGACTTTATTGTAGATATTCTTTTCTAGAATCACCTATTTCTAGCACAGACAGATTCTTCTTGTTTATAGTAGCTGGCTATTTCTGCTGTTCTGACTCTGGAGACATCACAGTATGACAATGCTGATGGCTCTAAGCTTTTAAATCTTTAATCACTCCAATTCCTGTACTTGGGGTCATGTTACTTAAGTAGGCGCCACTATTCTCAGGAATAGAGCTGCTAAAATAAAAATGTATCTGTGTCTTTTCTTCCCCTGTGGTTTACCTAAAACAAACCCCAAAGAACATGGAACTGGAAATCACAAACTTCTTATTTCCTCCAAAATTATTCTTTGTCTGCTCATGAGAGACCCCATGTGTTATGGTTTTAGTAACATGCTTGCTGTCTCCCTTTTTCCACCTTATTTTGTAGTAAATAGAAAAGTTATTCTTGTGTATTCTCTGTGGATCGAACAATAAGAAACCATAAAGAAAATAGTAGTTAACACTTTGATCACTTACCATGTGAGAACTCACAAGCTAAGTACCTTACACACATTATCTGATTTAATCTCCCACATTGTTTCACCTAAGAATGTACTGTAGAGGTTGTCTACATTGCAGATTCTCAGCTCTGCCCTTAGAGATTTCAAATCAGTAATAGGTCTGGACTTAGGTGCAGGACTCTATATTTTTTGGATGGTTTTAAGAAAAGGAGTAACTTGAACCCTGAAGTTTTTAACACACATGTTGTATCATTCTGATGAAGGTATTGCTAAGACTGCCCTTTGGGAAACAGTGGTGTATATATAATATAACAGATAAACTGCTAAGGTGGAAAATAAGAGCCTGAGTCTGCCAGTAACTGTGTCTTATTAGTGGGATAAGGTGATAACTGGCAAACCAAGGAAGGCTTCCTAGAAAAGGTAGGTGAAGTGGTAAGAAATGGAATTCTGGAGCCAGGCAGCCTGAGTTCCCATCCCAGCTTGGCCACTTGGTAATTGTGTTATCTTGAATAAGTCCCTTTGTTTTTCTGTGTCTCAGTTTCCCTTTGTGTAAAATGGGGATAAAAATAGTACTTGACTCATGTGGTCATTGGAAGAATTGAATGTTTTAATACCTGTAATTTGCTTAGAATGGTGCCTGGTGCATTGTAAGTGATATTTAATTATTTCCTGTCATTATATTTTTGTTATTCAAGGATATAATCCTTGAGCTGAGGCTTAAAGGATGAGGACAAGTCTACCAGGTGAATGACCAGATGTGGTATTAGCAGGTAGCATTCCCAGCAGAGCACACATTATGCAGAAAAGCATAGAGATGAGAAACAGCCTCTTGCTGCTAGAGGAGAAAATCTGGAATGTGAGGCTAAAGAAGGAGGCAGGCAGATGGGTCCCAGAGGCCCTGGGCTTATATTGTGGATTTTAAAGTGATAGAGAAGTTTCACAGGAGTATCACAGAGCAGTATTTTCGCTATCACTCTGATGGATCTGCAGAGCTTGGGTTTGGGGGAAACAAGATGACAGTTGGCGTGACTAATTAGGAGGACCTGCAGGGACCCAGGTGACTGATGGGAAAGAGACGGAACACAGACACTAATGAAAGGATGGAGGGAGAATATTTTAAGATATTTTGGAGATAATAGTGGTCTTGATTTTATGGGGACCGATTAACAAGAAGAGAGGGACAAAGGTCAGGTTTCTGTCTTGGGAATTGGGTGAATAGCAATGCCACTAACTGAGATAAAGCCTAAGGGAGTGTTTGCAGATTCAGTGAGTTCAATTTTGGGCTGTGGAATTTGTGGTATCCATATGATGGCCACATAAAGACAAGCATTATCATATAGCACATAGCATATAGCAGCTGGACATTATGAGTCTAAACTTTGAGTCATTGGTGTGATCTGAGGCTTGGAACACATGGCCTGATATACACAGAAGCTCTGGTAAAGTGCAAAAAAACCCCCACTACAAATATAAGGCATTTAGAGCGGTGCTATCCTATTGTTGTCATTTTCAGCAATAATTAGTTTATGTTAGAATACAAAGAACTCCAGTGAAATTCTTCTAAAAAGAAACACTATACTCTTTCCGCAGTTCATTAGAGGATTTCTGAAGAGAGAACACTGTTCAGTGACATGCATTTAAATTTTAGACCTCCAAAGGAAATTTTCAGACAGACCATCCTTGTTCTTGGTTAATTAGAAAATAAGTAGATAAACAAGCAGAGGAGATTTTTGGGTAGACTTTTCCATTTATTGTGGGTTTCTGGGAGGGTCACTTGTACCCATGGCTTTATTATAAGAAGAAGGCATGTTTATGGATTTTCAGAATATTAGAGTTGGAAGCAACCTGATATTCTATTGCATGTAAAAAAAAAAAAAAGAGGTCCCCTGAAGCTAAGTGCTTTGCTCCAGATTTCACAGCAAATACATGACAGGACCAGGCAGTAGGAGTAAAGTCCCCTAGACTGGGGCAGTGTTCCCTGCAGACTCTCATTTTTTCAATATTGAAAGGTATATATCTCTGTACCCCTTAATTCTGTTCTTCCCTTTTTTCTATTTAACTTACAGTGAAGGAGAACATAAATTATGAATAAATATAGCACTACTGGAGTGGATATGTTGGCTTGGACAGTTCTTCTCAGCAAAACATAGTATACGAGTTTTAAACTGTCCCAAAAGGTTTGGTTAGAAAATTCTGTTTGGGTGGGGGGGGCACACCTGGGTGGTTCAGTCGGTTAAGCATCTGACTCTTGATTTCAGCTCCTGTCAGGATCTCAGGGTCATGAGATCGAGCCCTGCATTGGACTCCACACTCAGCATGGAGTCTGCTTGAGATTCTCTCTCTCCCTCTACCCCTCCCCCTTCTTTCTCACTCTTTAAAATAAATAAATATAAATAAATAAACAAATAAATAAAATCTTTAAAAAAATGAAAACTAAAATTCTGTTGGGTTAAAATATTTCCATATTTAAAAAACCAACGTCACATCCTCCTGCCCACTCATTTCCTGAGCATGTATTAATTATAGTATCAGTAGTAGCCGGAGTGGTAGTAGTAATTACAGTTGAATGGCTGTAGTGGAATTAATAGTGATGGTGAGGATAATGATACACATTTATTAAATGCTTTCTGTAAGCCAAATACTATATACATAAGAGGCTATACAAAAGTATAATTAAAAATTTAAACATTCAAGTTCAAATTCCTGGGATTATATCCCAATGCAACCCATTTCCTAGATATATGACTTTGAGCAAATACTTAAGTTCTTAACATCTCAATTTCCACATCAGTAAAGATAAGGAAAATTAAAAGTGCCTATATGAAAGGGATGTGATTAGACTAAAATGAAAAAAAATTATGTAAAGCATCTGGCAAACTTTATAACCCTGACTCTGTTATTAATAACTTAATAACTTTATAACCCTGACTCTGATAAACCTTTATTATTATCTCCATTATGCATATTTGCAAACTGAGGCTCGGGGAAGTGAAACAATCCACAAGTCTGTCTTATGGTAAAGCAAGAATTCAAATCCAGGTCTGACTCCCAAGTTTATTCATAATCACAATTTACATTTTCTTTTGATAAGTTACTTAAGTCTTGAATCTCGAGAAAGATCTTTCGGCATCTCTGCATGTGTTATTCCAGGACGTTTTCAACATTGTAATGTCCCATGGAATGTTCCATTTCTGAATCCTCTGGAATTGTTTCAGTCAGATGCCTTTGTTGTAAGCATTAGTTTTTTTGGATTACGAGTGAATGCTCTTTTCTCAGGAAACTGACAGTCAATAAAAAGTGTGCATTTTACATGCAACACTAGACAAAGTATAATCAAAGAAGAGAAATTCAGGGTCAATAAATATTGTTATTGGAACAGTATTTAAAACTCCAACTTTGACTTTCTGTTGTTGTTGTTGTTTACAATATTGCATTGAGACTGGCCACATTGGATCCTGCTTTACACAGGTTGCACACTTGTTACATTCCCTACTAACTGAGACTGGGGTAAAATTAGCTGCTTTCTGACTTTCCACAGAAGTCTGGGACTCCTGTGACTCTGACTCTTACTCTTAGGCTAATAGATTATTATTAGTCAATTTCAATGAGTTTTCTTCCTCTCTGTTCCCTTTCCATAAGCTGATTCAGAAACCAACTTTGTAATTTGTGAGAAGAATATTGAAAACCTAACTAGGATGTTACATTCAACTCTGTGATGAAAAGATTGCTTCAGTAGCATTATAATGAATTGTTCTCATGTTTCACCATTTTAAGTACCAAAGACTTCAACAAGGGGGCTGTTAAAAGTAAATGCTGTTTTATTACACATAGTGAAGGAGCAGCAATTAAGATTTGGCTAAGTAAGTCAACCTTCTAACCCTTAGACATATTTCAAGTGACTCAAGTGAGTAGAAGGGTACAGTTGATTCAACATAACTGTGAATGGACCAAGAACCATTATCTTTCATTAAAAAAAGATCTCTCCCAATCATCTTAGGAAAATCTCCATCAGCAGAATTAAATAATCATTGTAGGAATGTGAGTTTTTTTATTGTGATTATACTGCCATTTAAATATTCTAGGTGTAAGATGAATGGAAAGCTAGGACTTGAGCCCACGTGTTTGACTCTTGGTCTGGTTGTCTTTAGGGATCAGAGTTTGACAAAAGAGAGGAAGACTCCAAAGTAGCTCACATGAAAACCCATAAGCCACAGGAGTCTTTGTATTATTCCTATTTCCTAATTAATTCTTTATTTTTTGTGACTGATGCATTTTATATTAATCTTAAATACAGGAAGCACATCAATACAGGGTTATAAACCTGAATTTTGCTGTCTCATAAACTTGGGTTTAGGTTCTAAGCATGACATCATCTAGTTTTGTGACATCAAGTAAGTAATTGACCTCTTGAAGTCTTGTTTCCCCATCTGTAAACTAGAGCCATTGATAGTGCCTGAACTCTTTTGATTGTTTGAGGACTGAAAGATGGAATTCAAATGAGGAAAATGAAATAGTCTTAGAGCATACTCTACCTTGCTAATGATGGTAATGACAAAGATGATGATGATGATGGTGGTGGTGGTGGTGGTGGTGATTTCCTTTGTATAGTGTGTGCTAATTTGTTTCTCTCCGCCTTTCCCACCAAACAGTAAATTCTTGAAGGTAGGACTGAATTATATCCATGTGTGTCCTCAGAGACAGTTTTGGCTATGTTGAAGGCAAGTAAATTTAATAAATACAGGACTGAGTTGAATGAATTAGAATTTAAAAGCAACCAAGGTCCAGCTTGTCATTACTGATTATGTTGCTGCATATAACACTGAGGCCATCACTGCCCCTCTTGGCTCATCCATTTTTTCCATATATAAAGAAGGGGCATCCTACCTGCCATTCAGAGATGTTGTAAAAATGCATTTAACACTTAATGCAAATTGTACCTTAATTTGTGAAGGATTAATATTTAATATTAATGGCATTCATACCCTACCACTTCACTTTTTTTTTTGTAGTTACAAAGTGCTGCAGCATAAAAAAACCCAGTGAAAGACTGTGAAGGTGATACCCTACATCATGTTCATACCCAATGAGAGAGTGCCTCTCAAATGGGAGGAGGGCTCTACCTAGCAAGAAAAAGCATTGCAAGCAGTCAGAAAATTAATTGAGGCACTTAACTGCACCAAGCCTCCAAACCTCACCTATTAATTTCTAAGCAGTTACATATTTTAGTTGACACTTTTGACTTTGTTTGAATTATCTGGAGTTTAATTGCCTATTTTCTAAAGATTTTATGTGAAAATCATTTAAAATAAAATTATACATCAAAAAGACTGGAGGTAAATACCCCAAAATGATTGTTGTGTGTAAGCAGTGAGATCCTAAGTGTTTTCTCTGTGCTTTCTAATTCCAAACTTGCTTTAATTTAGTCTCTTTCAGTGGCAAGGACCAGACTTACTCAGACTTGCGGCTTATGACCAACAGGTCAGGGAGACTCTCTAGGGAAACTGTGATCAGGCATCGTCACCCCACAGATGCTCGTGGGAAATGGAAATGAGGGGACAGTGTCCCTGCAAACTTCGTTAATAATAGTTCCTTCTTCACTCTGGCAACTACAGGTTTCAACTACTTTGTTAGTTTTGATGTTGTGTATTTTCTTGCGCCCGGTCCATTCTCAACTAGCCTTCATTCATTCAATCTTTGCTCAATATTTTTCCCTCTCAGCTTTTGCTTTCTCATGGTCTGTGCTTTTTCAAAAAGTCAGTTCACTCACCGAAACAGAGTTCCTCAGTAAATTGTCAGATACGCCTCTGAAGGTTATCACCACTGCTGACCCTTGTAAGAGACTACGGATCAAAATACTGCTTTCTGCAGAGCTTTGAAGTGAAATTGACTTGTTTCTAGCTTTTATCCGTTATCAAGAATATATCCACCTATTCTAATAATGCATGTTTCTTCACATATTTAGGAATTCCCTAGAACTCTCTGTCACTCAGGGACTAGGAAAAGGGTTTAATATAACTTTAAATATTCTGTAGTTCTAGTAGTTTTTCAATGAACTCCCCCAGTAGGAAGACTTTGATAAGCATTCTCATGGGGACTGTGCTTCCCCCAGATCTCTTTCCACACTTAATGTGGTGAAACTGCAGCACACAGCATCCCTGCCTGAACAGATGTGCCCAACATGGAAAGCTCTAGCCTCAGGTCTTGATCTTTATTGCAGAAGCCGAGCAATAATTCTGGTATTTGAGAAAACCAACATCTGATACTTGATGAAATTCACAATTCTCCCTACTTCCCTGAAGGCATTTTCTTTCTTCACAAGAGGCACAGCCCATTTATTTGCAAATACTAAAATGGCCAGTCATTAACCAAGACATCTGGAAGCAGAGGATTACCTGATGTTCTGATTTGATTAGTACTCCAGGATGAAAACCTCTGAAGGTCACTTCCTCTCCTATCCTAAAGTGTTTTATGCTCACAGACACTTTGAGAATATGGCCCATGTTGTTGAGGGCACACTGGTCAGTGACTTCATCTAGAAGAGGGGCTGGACCAATATCAGTTGCTCATGACTGTGTAGAGCTCCAGGTCCATTTGGAAGTTCTTGGAGATGCGAGTTATTTTCGCAGGGGGTGGGGGAGTCCATCACAATCAACAGAGCTTCCTGTTTTCCTCTTTGCCTTTTCATGTCAGCAGTGTGAGCTGTGTATTTCATGTCTCCATAGCCTGATTGTTACAGGTGTCTCTGTTGCCTGTTGAAAGAGCATTCTTGCTTCTCATTTTCACTTATTCTTTAGTAACTGCATAAAAAAGCATTCTGAATATAATTTCCCCTTCTGATTTCAAAATTTATATCTGACCTGGTGGCTTTTTTTTAATTATTATTCTGTAATGAGAATTTGGAGAAGGGAAGATGAGATATCATTATTTACTTCTAATTTAGCCTTACTAAAAAGCAATGGCAGCTTGATCCCAATAATAATGATTTTGAAGTTGTCACACTTGTGACCACATAGCCTATTGTGATGTAAACCCATTTTCCCAGACAGTGGCCTGGTGGACAGAATTCTTAAATGTTATCAGATAATAGAAGGCTTTAGGTAGTGTTCTCCTAAATGACTTACAAAAAGAATCTTCCCTTGATCAGGACCATTGAGGTTAACATGAGATGTTAGAGCATTATTTTGCTTACAAGATCATCGTTTTATCAAAATAAAAAGGGTCTTCAACAAGATACCCCACAAATCCCAAGACAATAATTACATTCTTGGAACTGGAAATCTTGCATGTTTGCAGACATTTTAGAGTTTGGCATTTGTGGCTTTTTGCACACTATGAAATATTTATGCATTGTTCAAATAACCCTGCTTAGTTACCATTGGATACCTACTGTTGTACAGGAATTGCATTTTAGAAAGAAATTCAATCTGATTTGCAAAATCCATAAAGCTTTCATACCCAGATACTTCAGTAGAAATCCTTTTGAGACAATGGTTGAAAATGCTGGGAAATAGATGTTCATTTGGTTTGGAGGGCTTTTTGTTATTGTGGTCATAAAAGAAAATAATTACTCTCACTATTTTGCATTTCATTTAGAAGACCTGACGTTGCCAATAAAATTTGACTCTATGTGCTAGACATTTTTTAAAACAAGGATTGATGTTCATACAAGCAATTCATTTTATTAACACAAAAAACATAAAAAATAGATTATTTATAGCTATCAGCTAGAGAAAACATTTCAGAAAATACCCTTTTGGATTGGATTTTTTTGTCTTGTTTTTCTTTTTTTACTTATCACCTTTTCATCCTTGCTTCCCTCTTTCTTTTCTTCCTCTTTGAATCCTTCCTCTCTTAGTCCTGCTCTCCCTCCCTTTCACCTCTTCAACCAACCATTTTTTGTATTTAAAACATAATTTTATATTAAACATAAACTTTTCATAATTTGCTTTTGTAATGAAGCAGCATACTTTGAATGTCTTCCAAGCCAGTAAATACATTTCTACTTCATTGGAGTTTTATTTAATTGTGTGAATGTTCCATAAATTATATATCAAATCTCTTACTACTGGACATTGATATTATTTCTAAGTTTTATCTATTAAAAACATTTTTGTGATAAATGGCATTCATTCAATCATTTATTCAATAAGTATTTATCACACTAATACTACATGCCAGATTCTGGAGCTATAATGATATTAGACACAGCTCATGTTTCTGTCTTCCTATTCTTCCATGATAGATAAAATAAGATTGTTTAATTTAGTTTAGAGTAACAATATTTATTTTGACAGTCCTTATCATCAGTTAGAGGGTCAATACTTTTTGTTATTATTTTCCAAGGTCATTAAAAGATTTTATAAAAATAGCATTGTAATGCAGGCCTCAAAATAATATGTACTCATAGAGTACCCATAGCCTATATTAATTTAACTAAAAAAATCATTTAGCAACTGTATTATCTGACTGTCTCCACAGCCCGAGTCAAATGGTAATATTGGGCAAATACACAGAATTTATCTTTCTTTCTTTTTTTTTTAAAGATTTTTTTTTATTTATTCATTTGACACAGAGAGAGAGAGATTACAAGTAGGCAGAGAGGCAGGCAGAGAGGAGAGAGGAGGAAGCAGGCTCCCTGCTGAGCAGAGAGCCTGATGTGGGCCTCGATCCCAGGACCCTGGGATCATGACCTGAGCCGAAGGCAGCGGCTTTAACCCACTGAGCCACCCAGGCGCCCTTTTTTTTTTTTTTAAAGATTTTTTTTATTTATTCATTTGACACACAGAGAGAGAGATTACAAGTAGGCAGAGAGGCAGGCAGAGAGGAGAGAGGAGGAAGCACAGAATTTATCTTTCTATTGATTTTGGTTTTATTGATCACTTGTGGTTTTGACACATGCAGAGGTTTCCACTCATAGCCACCAGGTAGGTGGAGACAGCATGACATCATGTATATAAAGCACTGGCCAGGAGCCGAGAATTCTCAATATGATATTAAACTCGACTGCTTATTAGCTACTTAACCTTTAGAGGTCATCAGATATTCTTGAGCTTCAGTTTCCTGCTCTGTAAAATAAGAACATATTACTAAATAATTTCTCAGTTTCTATCAATCTAGCAATCTTTAGCTCATGGGTTTTTCAATATATCTGCTGGAAGTTACCACTGAAATGGTCTGAGCTCCTAGTATGAATACTGGTTCCATCAATCTGAGCAATGCTAAGAGTTGGGATGACAAAATCATAAATACAATGAGAGCTTTGAGCCAAAGAATGATTTGATATTTTAGATTTTGAAAGGTGATTATCATTATGGGTGTTTGAAGAGACTATAGAAAGTCACATGTGGAAGTGGAAAGACCATATGGAAAAAAGCAATTCTGGTTGACAAGGTGAGAGATTACAGTGGTATCACTAAAAATGGTGAGAAATAGTCACATCCTGGCTCTATTTTGGAGCTAGAGCTGTTTGGATATGTGGATGGCTAGCATGTAGGGTGAGAGGAAGGAGAGGTTCTGGAATGACTCTATTGTTGGCCTGAGCAACTAGAGAGATGCTAGTTGTCAGTCACTGAGATGGAGGATACTGAGAAAGCAGTGGTTTTCTTGGAGGTAGTGAGGAGGATTGTCATTATTTTGGTTTTGTACATTCTGTGTTTGAGGTGCTTGTTAGAAGTGTGGCTGGAGATGTTTAAGTGGGGACCTGGATATATGAATCTAAAACTCAAGAGAGAGGGGCGCCTGGGTGGCTCAGTGGGTTAAAGCCTCTGCTTTCGGCTCAGGTCATGATCTCAGCGTCCTGGGATCGAGGCCCACATCGGGCTCTCTGCTCAGCAAGGAGCCTGCTTCCTCCTCATCCTATCTCTCTGCCTGCGTCTCTGTCTACTTGTAATCTCTCTCTCTGTGTCAAATAAATAAATAAAATCTTAAAAAAAAATAAATAAAAATAAAACTCAAGAGAGAGGCCAGAGCTGGCAATTTAAATTTGGGGATTATGAGCATTGGCTAAATGATCTTAATCAAGGCGATTAATCTTGCTATTCCTCAATTTAATCATTTATAAGATGGATATAATGTTTTTTTAATAAAGATTAAGTGAGGTAATGGAATTTTATAAAATTTTCAGCACACTGTCTTATTGTATAGTAAGCACCTGACAAATACTAGCTCCTCCTCTTCACTATGATGGATGGATGGATTGGTGATGAACTTATTAACCCATATTAACACTTTTAAAACCCAATTCAGAAGCTTGGCCCATCTTGGAGAAAATGTAGAAAATGTGTATTCATGTAGTTTCAGTGTAGTGTATGGAGGATAGAGGAGAAAAGGCAGATCCCAAAATTTATTTAGATTAGAGGTTGAATAAATATGGGCTATTAATTACACTTTTCCAGGAAATGAAGCTATGAATCCCAGGGTCCATATTATCATGGTTGACTGTGCCAAATCTAATCTTTGTGGTCGAAGTGCGGTCTTGACCCTCCCTGCCTAGATGGAAATGTTAACTAGAAAAGCCTTGTATAGTCCTTGATGTGCTCAGAGAGTATCATTTTAATAATTCAGCCAACTGTATTTACATGGTCCCTCAATGTCTGGGCTAGGCCTTGTTAGGAATAAAGGATAAAATATTAAAGAGAGAAATATAAACAATCCTGGCTTGAATTACAATTTCTAGTTAAAAAACATGTTCATGACTCACAGAAGCTATTATATGTGTGATCTCTGAAAAGGAAATTGGCTGGCTGACCTCTTAAGAAACCCTCATAAACACTAAGTGAATATTTCACCACAATGACCAAGACTTTGCAGTTGAGATTAGCAGCCTGAGCCCATCTACTCACTAAGTATTCCCTCCTTCGTTCAATCACCAAAGCTGTGAAGAACAATTAATGTGAACCAGACATCCTACTAGCTGAGAATTTTAGTATTTTTGGAGTTGTGAGGGCAGAGTTATCTGTCGTTGATAATTCAAGAGACTTGACTTTAACACATGAAACAAATCCCTGCAAGACATATGTTTCATTTTTTTAAATTAAACATTTATTTTGAGATAGTTATAGATTCATATACAGAGAGATCCTGTGTACTCATTACTCATTTTCCCCTAGTGGTAATATCTTGCAAAACTGTAGTTGATATCACAGCCAGGATATTGACAATTCACTTTTATGTTAAGATTTGGGATCTTAAGATTACATTGAGACTTGAATCATTGGAACTATAAATGTAAGATTTTAAACTACAACTAAGGACATGCAAAGACATCTTAGCTAATGTTGTTTTCCTATTTTTTACCCTGTGCTGTTCTCCTTCAACTGTGACCCTATGGGTCTGGGTAGACCTCCTGTTTGTGCTGTGGTAGTATTATGTACCTCTTCTTTTGTCACACTCAGCTCACTAGTAATCCTTGTTTAGTATAAGTTTTCCTTCGTGATTATAAGCTCAAAGGGCAAAAGTTACACCTTCTGTTCACTACTGTTTCTATGGCACCTGGCAAAGTGTCTGACACCAGGAGAGGCTGGATGAATTTTATTTGGGTGAGATAATCAATTAATCCAATCAGCAACAGGTCATAGAAAACTAGGACATTAGTGATGATACTACTAAAAATCAATGTCAGTAAGACCTTTGTTTCTCTGAGCCCAAATCTGTTCTAAGATTTCTATCCACCAAACAACCAAAACTCACATGTGTTCTAACACATGGGAAAAATTATTAGTCTGTGGAAGAATCTAGTCTGAGTTAAATATCAATGAGCCAACTCCTGAAATGTCTTAAAATCAAGTATGAAAGAACAATCTATTCCAGAATAGCTTTCTTGATGAACATTTTTTGGTTCTCTAATGTTGTTCTAATCAGCTGGATAATCATAGCTGAATGACTTTCCCTCCTAAATGACAGTATAAGTTAATGTTTCTTGAAACCTTCTTTGTGGTCACCCAGGAATCCCACAGGCTTCTCTCTGGGGATGATGGGACAATGATAATTGGGCATTTTAAGTAGCTTGGCAGGTTATCTGAAACACATAGTCTAATGATAATAATAATAAAAAAGTATACCCTAATGGCTAGATCTGAGGACATGTGGTATATCTTAAAAGCTTTTTGCTGAAAAGTTTTGCTTTTTGGAGTCTGGACTAACTGGCTGACTTTTTATACATTCTTATGGCTTCAGTGTTGTGAGCTATTAAGATTTAATGTAATGATCAGTGTCTGATTTGAGTGAGACGTTCCAAGATGTCTCTGTCTGCTAGGTGTTTTGTTCCTTGGCACTGAACAGTCATTTGGGACAAAATGATGAACTAGTTAGACATGGTATCTTTCTTTATAGAGCTTATTACTAGCATAAGGAACAAATGCAAACCATTTAATTAAATAATTATCAATTTTGATAAACTACTGCAAGTGAGAGAAATAAACGACCAAACTGAGAGAAGGGAAAACAGCCCTGAGAATTAGATTTTCTGTGTTGAACACAAGGAATTTCACAGAACATCAGCATCAGGAAGGCCTTTCTGTGACTGTAATTGATCAAGACAATGACTGTAATCATTTCTGAACACAGACAAAAACATGAACAAACCACCAAAATGACCAAGTTACTGTGAATGATTGTTACTGCTCTACCGATTAGTTTGAGGCTTGCACTGTGTTCTCATCTTCCGGCTAAGAATTATTAGCATATCGATATCACAGAATTATCCCAGCTTTCTGACTGTCCAAGGCAGAACAAAGTCCCATTTCTTCGAACTATATCTAAATTGCTTTATCCCAAATTCTTTAATAAGTCCTTCCTAAGCCCCCCTACCCCAACGCACTTACCCATGGTATTCCTCATGGAGTTCTCCCTCCTTGCAATAAGTCAATAAACTCAACATTGTTCAATTAAAAGTGTGTTCCTATTGTTCTTTGCCTTGAAGGCATTGACAAATGAAAGACAGAACATTTTTCTGATGCCTAAAGATTTCATCAGTAACTGCTTTACGGAGTCAAGATTCAGAATAAGACCTACTAAAATGTAAATAAACGTGAAGAGGGGAAATAGCTTAGTCAAAGTAACTTGTTATAGAGAAAAACAAAGTTCCAGAAACCCAAGTGATACTCAGAAAGGAAGGCTCTGGACAGATGGAGATAAGCCCATGACTGGGAAAAGGGCTACATGTGTCTAGGTAGACACTATGAAGAATAGGGACTGACAGATGAGTGATCTCTTGGAAATGGGCAAGAAAAAAGAAACAAATTGAACCATTTCTGCTGGTAAATTATTCCTCCTCTCTCAGGTAAGTCTTTCTTGGGGTTTATTAAGCAGTTTTCCTCAAAGAGTTTATGGGAATATCAATAAGCAAAAGAGCACTTCTTCCTCCTCTCTGCCCAAAACAAACAAAAAAGCGAAACAAACAAACAAAACAATTGCTCTTAGAAATCATAAATGGAAACTCTTAGTGTCTGGACACCTACCAGAACAGCAGTTGAACTCCCCAAGTGTGCCAAAATGAAATCAGGTGGCCCCACGTGCATACAGGATAAAGCGGGAGAAGTCATAATTGCTGGGTCAGTAGTCCTCTTTTACCCAGGGATCAAGATTTATACCCTACGACTCAGCATTATTGTCTCTAGCTGAACAAGTTTGCCTGGGAGTAGCTTAATTTTAGGTATTTCATTCACTGCTCGTTTTATTTTTTTATTTTTTTTTTTTAAAGATTTTATTTATTTATTTCACAGAGGGAGAGAGATCACAAGGAGGCAGAGAGGCANCTGCCTGGGAGTAGCTTAATTTTAGGTATTTCATTCACTGCTCGTTTTAAACAGTCGCTGTCAAAATAGCTCAGTCTCTTTTGGATAAATATTCACAAATTAATGGTTAAAAGTCACTTTCATATACATTTATTTTCTCTCAAAAGTTTTCCGTGTCCTTCCTCAAAATTCAAGAAGGTGTTAGGTATCAATAAAAAGCTTTTGTGTACTCAAGGTGATAGAGAAAGGAAACCTGGAGTAAGTATGCGTAGTAGGACTGTCACCTGGGTTTTTATTTAGCTCCCTTAAGATTATTCCTATCCAGTCTGGTGCCTAAACATCTTTCTCTATGTGTCTTTCAAGTTCACAGCTGGTGATTAGTGTTCCTTTCACCTGGTGGCTCATAATGGCTATCCTTTCTGCCTCCCGTTTCCCATGCTATAAATTGGTCTCATTTGGCTTCTGTTGGCTCAGGAGTTCTTTTTGCATCAGGCCCACTCATTTCAACTACAAGAAAGACCTTAAAAATTATCCTGGTGTGTTTGTGGTGGTTCTTAAATTCAGCAACCATTTGTTGTGCCCAAGAGAGGCTTTCAATTTTTTTCTATATCGTAAGGGATCCATGAAGCACCATGGTGGATTCTAGGGAGGTGGGTTAGTATGATGGAGTCACTTTCTGACTAACTCTGCCATGTGTCCATTTGTATTGTGTGGCAACTGCCTTGTATCAGAAGAGTACCCACTGCTAGCAGCACTTTGCTGAGTTACAAGTGAAAGACGGTTTACAGCATCCCGTGTCAATATATTTTATGTTTTTATAACTACCCACAAGTATTGATCCCCAAAGGTGGAAAGAGCTTGATGAGAAATAAGAACCCTAGTTTCTGACCTCCCTGGAAACATTCTCTTCGATGGAAACTTATGTTCTATCTTGAGTTTTGTCTACCCTTGGCATATGCATATGGTCATCAGACTTGTCTCTTGATCTGGAAAGGGAGTATTGGGAACTTTTTTTCCCCTCTTTTGACAAGGGTTGACTGTCAGGACTATTATCTTGTTATGGACTCAAAATAAATCTAATTTGACAGTCAACATGAAGCATGGATTTTATTATTCTAGATGATGCCTGCCCTTTCTCTGAGGCACTGAAACCCATTAGGGGAGGGGAGGGAGACTAGAGTATGGTGATTTAAGATGAATGAAAAGTACATCAGTTTAATATTTTCAAAAATATTATGCTCATCAAAACTCTAATTCATTCAGTCATGATTTCCAACTTTGATGGGTTCATGGGTGTTTAAAGCTTTCATCTCCTCTGGAGCAATGAATCTTTCTTGGACACTCTAAATAATTTTTTATTCAATTTATTACTTATTTTCTCACTTCTTCCTTTAGAATATAAGATCCACAAGGGCAGGAAATTGATGTTTCTTTGGTGCTGGAGACTTAGGGAGGTCTCATATCTGTTTGTTGCATAGATAAATGATGGATGAATAAAAGAAATAGACTCCCTTATGTCCATTTAGCCACAAATATGAAAAAAAGTCAGAAAGTGAGAAAGTATGTTGTCTAAATAGTATTCATTGACGAATGCTTAGAAAGTGTCAGATACTGAGGTTACAGTATGGAACAAACAGGCATGTATCAGTTCTCATGGAAGGAATGAAGGGGATGATTAATTTTAATGCTGTGTCTTCCAGTTACTAGTTATGCCAGTTATTTAACTGCCATGAATCTCAGTATTCTCATCTGTAAAATGGAGATAGGTTTACCTATCCTACATTGTTGTGCCTGATACATCACAAATACTCACTGACTCTTAGTTTCCTTCTGTTCCACTTCCCCAAGTATCAACCTATTGGATGATACGGAAAATCAGAGAAAAGAAGGGAGGAAAAAGAAACTGAACAAGGACTCTGGTCCTCAACAATAATTGGAAGTTGTTTTAGCTCTTGCTGGCCATTTTTCTCTGGTTAATGAGGAGTCATCTTGTAGAATAACTGTTGGTAATCCCAGAAGATTACTCCTACAGCAGAGTGTACAAGGCCACCCACAAGAAATGGGCTGTGACCCTCTGAGAGGCCCTTCACCCTTCAGCAGCTTGGCCTCAGGCAAGCAGTGTTCTGGTTACTCATCTTCAAACCAGAGATATCTGACTGGCTGTTTTCCAAATTGTGTTTACAGCTCCCTGGATACTCCTGTTCTGCCCACATTTGATACAGCTCTTAGGTCCTAAACTCTGTTGCTCAAAAATTCTCTCATTTCTTACTTCCCACAAAAAAAAATTCCTGGATCTTGATTCCAGTTCAAATGGAAACATGCCTGAGTTTAAGTCACCTTACCATTAATGAAAATTTTTATTAATTCAAAGAGTACTATTGAGAAACATTTTTGCAGTGAGATAACTTTGCCTGGTGCTATCCAAGCTTTTGGGCACTCGCGCTTGAAGAGCTTTTTATATTAATCTTGGAACTCACTGGTTTTTCATATCATGGGTTTAATGTCTTATTATTTAATATCAAATCCCTCCTTCCCTAGTGCTATGTCTTTACTATGTAGAGATTTCACCCCAAAATTTCCATGATAGCTATCCACAAATATTAAATAATTTTTAGATCCCAGCATCTGGGCTGAGGAAACATTTGTAAACCATGGTCCCTGACCTACAGCAGATTATCAGGTGATGACGATGTTGACAATGATGGTAACAACAACAGTACTAACAGGTAATATTTATTGCAGACTTACTAAGTGTTAGACACTAGGTTAAATACTTTCTGTGCATTCATTAGTTTAACCCTGGCAAAATTCCTATGAATTAGGTACTATTGGAATCTCCATTCTATAGGTGAAGAAACTGAGCTCAAAGAGGTGAAACGACTTCACAAAGAACTAGAGCTAACTTCAGAGAATTCTCTGCCTCTCACTGTGCTGAAAATATTTTGGATACATTATCTTATTCTGTTCTTCCAGCCACTCTATGAGGTAGGAGCACTAGCTATGTTTTCCAGCTGTGGAAACCAAAGCTCAGAGAGGTTAGGTAACTTCCTTAAGGCCACCCAGTTTGTAAATGGCAGAACTGGGAGCTGGAACAATGAAGACTCTATTCTTAAATTCCAAATGCAACTATTGTAGGAGTATGATGTTTAACAAAGAAGACACTACCATTAACATGCCTAAATAATACACAAACGTATGTATATACACTACACCTTCAGAGAATTGTAATCACAGAGCACTTTTATATAGCTTAGAAATGAGAGTTTGGAAAAGTTATTCTGAGATATAATCATGAAGAGCGATCACATGGATTGGCAGATTTTGAAAACACCTAATTACCATCTAGCAGGTGTCTGCCCCCAGGCACACTCAGTAGGTAAAATGGTGTCTGGAGACCCAAGTGAATGCTTCTTTCACTAAATGTGCCTTTCTGTCTACACTGTGCTTCTCTGAACTGAGGGAGTCAATAACAGATGCTCTGAGATTATTCTTACTAAAGCAAAAGAATTGTCTTTTGTTACCATAGATGAATTTCCCGTCCTCGTGTTCACCATGAGCACATCCTAAGAGAAATGATCATCTGATATGCAAGCACAGTAGAGATCATAATGGCAGTATAACCCAGGGTTGGGTTTCTCGTGATTATAATTACAGAATCTCAGCTTCATTAACATAGGTTTTTACACATGATGCTTCTTTCCCATAATAAACCTCATTTGAAATGAACACCTTTAAGCCTCAAGGCCACAACAATTATGTTCAGGTTGAAGAGCAATTAGTTTCTACTTATGTTTGAGTAAACAAAATAAATTATTGCCTCTGTTTGTTTTCCTTCACAATCTATGTTTGATCCTGTGTTCACTGCATGGCATACCAATGCTAAACATTTCTCATTTGTCCTAAAATAAGCACTGGATGAAATGTCTCTTTGTGCATAGTTTGAGCATGTATCCTGTTGTCTCACAACAATTATTCAGTGCTTTGAATCCAAGTAGATTTAATTATCTCATTTATGCAGTAATGATAGGAGAGAGAAGAGGGCAAACGTGTTCCCTGCCTTTATGCAACTTACATTCCAACCAAAGGACAGGGTGGACTGTTTTATCTGTCTTTTTCAGTGCTGTGCCCAGTGCCTGGGACTTAGTAAATGCACAGTAAATACTTGTTCTGTGAGTTCATTCACAGGAAATTGTAGTAAGGGCTATGATAGAGGGGATTACAGGAGAGCCATGCAAATGTATGGCGCTAGACCAGTTTCCCCTGAGACAGGGAATAGAAAGTTGAGATGCAAGCTCTCCCTGCCATTCTTGACAGTCTCCCAGCACACAAAGCCTCACAGCATGGTGGTCCTGAACATGCCTCCACTGTTAGGGAAGCATGGGTCTGTATCCCGTTTCCCTACTTGCTATGCATGAAAGTGTTGGCAGGTATCTCCCCCAAACCTCAATTTTCTCTTTTGTAGAGTGGCAAAGATTCACCTGATGCCCTTAGTGACCAGCACATGTTAAACAGTCAATAGCTATAATTGCCATTGACCACGAAAGACAGGTTGGGTTCTCACTGCACAGAATTATGTCATTCTTCTCAAAGGAAACTTGGAACTGTCTTAAGAGATCTAGGATGAAAGTCAATAATTGAATGTATCAAACAGAAAAAGGAAGAAAACATCACAACCTGCCAACTTAAGACATTTTAAAGTGTTGACTATATTTTAAACATCCCTCTTATATTCATCCAAATGGCTAGCATTACCCTACGAAGAGTGGGATTTTCTATTACATTGTGCTACTCCCTCACTTGTGACTTGGAGGTAGCTACTGGAGCGCCATGAGTTTCAGTTCTCAAAGCCATAAAATAAAAAGAATAAAAATAAATTTATAAAAGCATTGGCTTCTATATATTAGTATGTTTTTAGGAGATCTATGTCTGTCTAGGGTCTCCTTCATTAGCTCACGTATTCACAAATAATTTTTGGCCACTAGTTAACTGCAGTGCGTCATGCCAGTCATGTGATGACATATGTACCTTGGAGGAGCACAAGGTAGGGAAGTGGGGGGAGGCAAGCAAGTGCACAAATTATTGCAAGGGAGGATAGTGAAGTTCTCTGGAGAGAGATGCCAAGAGTGATGGGCATATGGCAAGAGTGCCTTGGCTTAGCATGGGATTATCATGTGCACCGGATGGATCCTTTGTTCTCTAGTCCCCATCCCAAATGTAGAGTTTGATATTGCTTGTCCATAGGTTTGCTGTGCATGGTTAGACTGCATTCAGTTCAACTCATTGCTAAGCATTCCTTCATAGGTCATCATTGGTGATTCCAGCTATCTGTTTACCAATATCAGTCTATTGATCTTTAGAGGGATATTTTCTGATGCCCCTTGTAATGAATCAATAAAGGGATATCTCCTGATCATGTATTATGTTTCAGGTTTGCAGCTCTGAAATCAGGAATGAGCGAGATTTCATCCCTCTTTTTAAGAGGGTCCCTGTTTAGGAAATGATGTGGGAAAAATGCAAAGAACTGTAGCCCGAGTCAGAATATAGTAAAATAATAAACATGAAATAAGGCTGGGAACCAATGTATGCCTGAATTTTCACACCTTCCAGAACCATGTGTTTAGTTACCTGCCCAATCAGACACTGGAGATTCGGGCACCTTTTGGGCTGAGGGAGAGGAGGCAGGTGAGTCCCTGAAGGGAGGTGAGATCTCTAAGGCCTTGGATGCCAGATTACAAAGGTTATCCAGTAGGAGGAGCCCTGTACATTTTTGAAGCAGGGGGAGAAGGCTAGCATAAGCAGAGCTAGTGGGGCGCCTCGGCGACTCAGTGGTTTAAAGCCTCTGCCTTCGGCTCAGGTCATGATCTCAGGGTCCTGGGATTGAGCCCCAAATCGGGCTCTCTGATCAGCAGGGAGCCTGCTTGCCCCCCTCTCTCTGCCTGCCTCTCTGCCTACTTGTGATCTCTCTCTCTGTGTCAAATAAATTAAAAAAACAAAAACAAAAACAAAAAAAAGCAGAGCTAGAAAGCAGCACTTCCCAAGTCTTGAGAGAAGGAGGAGATTGAGAAACACAAGAAGTGATGTTGCTGCTAAGTTCTCCTGATGATGGATTCTCTTAGGGGATTTCAGGCATTTCAGAGAAGAGCCATTTGAGACTGGTAACTTCTCCCAACATCGAAGCCTCAGGCAGCTCATGTAGCTCGGCCATGTCATCAGTTACTCCTGAAGCATCCCTCCAGAAATCCAAGTTAACCCAGATCTCAATGTGGATGATCTGAGGTAGAGAAATTTGCATGAGTGCCAAGTGGCCTACAGTTTTCTCTTTGTTGGGGGGGTGGTTAGGGAATAGGGTCACACCATGCTTTGTCAAAGACAAGGATGCATCACAGACTCTATTTTACTTTCTAGAGATAGAAGTGTTGTAGTAGCTAGTAACTTTTTCTCTTCTATTGACTCTATTCCTCATGCTATACTTTTTATTCCTGTGACTTATTCATTCCATAACTGGAAGTCTGTATCTCCCCCTCACCTTCATTCTTTTGCCCATCCCCTCCACCTCTCCCCTCTAGCAACCATCAGTTTGTTCTTTCTATTTACAGGTCTGATTCTACTTTCTACTTATTTGCTTATTGTTTTGTTTTGTTTTAGATTCCACATATAGGTGAAATCATATGGTATTTTTTTCTTCTCACTCTTATTTCACTTAGCATAATACCCTCTAGGTCCATCCATGTTGTTGCAAATGCCAAGATCTCATCCTTTTTATGGCTAAGCAATATTATGTATATATATGCATAACAAATAATATAATATATGCATATGTATATGTGTGTACATGTGCATATATATATATATACATACCACATCATATTCATTCATCTATCAATAAAAACTTGGGTTGCTTCCATATCTTGGCTATTGTAAATAGTCCTGCAGTAAACATAGAGGTGCATATATCTTTTCAGATTAATGTTTTCATTTTCTTTAAGTAAATACACAGGAATAAAGTTACTGGTTCGTGTGGTATTTCTACTTTTAATATTTTGAGGAAATTCTGTCCTGTTTTCCACAGTGGCTGCACCAATTTACATTCCCACAAAAAGGGTATCAGTGTTCCTTTTCCTCCACATTGTCACCAAAAATTGTTATTTCTTATCTTTCTTATTCTAGTCATTTTGACAGGTGTAATGTGATACCTCATCATGGTTTTGATTTGTCTTTCTCTCGACATGAGTGATGTTGAGCACCTTTTCATGTGTCCTTTAGCCATATGCATGTTTTCTTTGGAAAAATGTCTATTCAGGTCCTCTACCAATTTTTAATTGTATTATTTGGGGTTTTTTGGGTGTTGAGTTCTATAAGCCCTTTAAATATTTTGGATATTAACACCTTATCAGATATATCATTTGCAAATTTCTTCTTCCATGCAGTAGATTGACAGAATGCATTTTTGTTTTGTTGATGGTTTCCTTTGCTGTCTAAAGTTTTTTATTTTGATGTAGTCCCAACAGTTTATTTTTGCTTTTATTTTCCTTGCATTAGGGCTAGTAACTCTGTGGCATTTTGAGTCTGGAAGTTTCATGGCTTTAGCTGGGAACGCTTCCTCTCTTTCCCTCTGTCTAATTCATTCTGAGTAGAA
Organism: Ailurus styani; assembly: GCA_002007465.1. Lineage (NCBI taxonomy): Eukaryota > Metazoa > Chordata > Mammalia > Carnivora > Ailuridae > Ailurus > Ailurus styani. The sequence continues at coordinate 148,380 of LNAC01001424.1, forward strand.
ACATCAAGCTTGGCTTGAACTGTGAGGCTGATGGGATCTCTTAAAGTTTAGAGGGCTGTAAACTCTCCCATGATGAGAGTTCTAAAATCACTTTCCAATTCTTTAAATACCCTATGCTTGGAATTTAAAAGGCTGCTGTTTTACTATCATTTAATTATCTATTTCTCAGGTGACTGTGATATTACAATTTTGCAATATCCTGTAGCTTTATCCAACATTCATTTATGTGTAAAGCAGGATTCTTACACAACCCTAATTAGTAGGAAAAGGGGACAGAGGTACTAATGTCAGTTAACTAATAATATGTATAGAAAGCTGGCTCTTAAAATATTCTGCCCATATGAAATTGCTATATATACACATAAAACTTTAGGTAAGTTTGACTCCTAGGCCAGTACTCATTAAAAACAAGACAAATAGTCAACTTGCTGTTATGTATCATGATCATTAGAAGTTTATTGATCAATTTCTGGGAACATAAGATGTCTCAATTCTCAGCTGGTAATCTACTTTAACCACTTTTGTGGAATAAAGTCACATTGTCTCTCTGGTTCTTAGATCTGGTTCATCAATCATTTGTCATCAATACAACCCTTAGACTCAGGCCAACTGGCCTCACTCTATGCCTTGGGCTTTACAGTCCAGCTCTAGCCTCTTCTGGTTGTGCCCTTCCCCACGAGAATCTTTGAACTAAGAGATGTGTCCATTCAGAACCCGTGCCTTGCTCCCCCACCAAACACAGATATGTATCATACTCTGGGTATTCCAGACCTTCCGATTCTCAGCACAAGTAGCTCTGAACCTGTTTTCAGGTTTCTTCTCCTATGAATTCATTCCTTCAAGGTCAGAAAAGGATGCTAGGGGTGTACATATATGGAGTCATCAAAGAGTGGATATTTCTAAGGTGAAGCTGGAGGGCTTTGGTGTTCAGAATCATGTGCTTGACTCTTCATAGTGCAGACTGGAGTGGGGCAAGGAGAGGCAGGTGGGCTGGGAAGGAGGTCTCCATTTGTTCTCTTGACTCAGGCCCTGCAAGTGTTGGGACAGGTGTTTTAGACCTGTCAATGCTTACTCTTTAAAAAGACGTTCAAGGAAATTAGCTGCAGGAAGGTAACCTAACATTTCTGAGGAAAAAATTCCTGGGAGGAAGGGGTAAGTATATTTAAAGGTTTTCTTTTTTCTCAAATCTCTTTATTAAGTACCTATTCCAGTGATTCCACCCTTAGCAATTCATTCCTTGAGTTTAGACATTGAATATTGTTAAAATATGAATGATTCTTGGAGATCCTAATACATCTGTATTTTTCAGTAGCAGCAATTGGTATCTTTGTATGCATTTATCTGATTAGCCAGTCACCTAGCAAGGCTCAGAGGCAAAGCGCAAAAGATTAGTAAATTTCATTGTGGTGAGTTAGTAAATGTCTGGAAGAGTTGGAAATCACTGGATCTCTACATTACAAGCTTCAGCACTATTATAATGATGATAATAATAATAAACAACACCAGCAGCTAATATTCATTGAATATTTGCTATGTGCCAAACTTTGTTCATATCATTCGACCCTCATAGAACTTATGAAATAAGTCATTTTATTACCCCTACGATAAAGGTGAGAAAAAAATGAGGCAGAGTGAGTATAAGTGATTTTTCCTAAGCCCCAGAGTTAATAAGTAGGAGGGTCAGAATCTGAACCCAGGTCTCTGATCACCCCTTCCTGTTGGCTGAGGAACATTTATTTGCACTTTATTTGCACATGTCTTTTGTCAGCCTAACTTACTGATTTACCATTCGTATTTCTCCATTGCACTATAGAAATTTGAAGTCTAATATTAGGTTAAGTCTATATTTTGAGTGTATAATTAATCTTTATTCCCCATACTATTATAATTGTTGCACTCTGAACTCAGTAGCCACTGTTATACCATACTGGTCATTAAGATGCTTGGGAGATTGCCAGGATTCATATTCGTATGGATCTACTATATTTATTTAGATAACAACAAACGTGAAAAGCTTGTGTCAAATGATTTCCAAGGATAATTCCCTAAAAATTATTACCTCATTCAATTAAGTCTTTATTTTTTTAAATGTATGGCAAAATACAGAATTTTTAAGTGAGAAATATATATATATATAATTGTGAAATATATTAATAGGAAAAACCCATTGCTTTCATACTGTGGTTAAAAATATTACATTCCTAGAAATCACTTTAAAGAAAATAAATTACGTTTACATTTTATTTATTTTTACACAAATTGCATTGAATTTTTAAAGAGTTGGAATAAAGAACCTTAGGACTAAATCAGGCATATGCAAGCCACAGTTTGTAGGCCAAATCTGGCCCACAGCCTGTTTTTTATAAATAAAGTTTTACTAAAAGACAGTGAGGCTCATTTGTTTACGTATTACCTGTGGCTTCTTTTGTGCTACAACAGCACAGTTGAGTACTGGTGATAGAGATTATATGGCATGCAAAAAGTGAAATATTTACTATCTGGTCCTTTATAGAAAATGTTTGAGGACTCCTTCCCTAAACCATTGTATAAACTGAATTGTTGGTTGCTATACAGTTCAATAATTCTTTAGAGTTCCCTAATGTTGGGGACTTCCCAAATGGACAAAAGCACAGCTATGTCAAAACAATGTTCGGACTCTAAGATGTTTAGCCCGTTAAAGAAACATATTTTATTTTATTGCCACCTGAATTGTTTTGAAAATATTTGTAAATATCTGGGTGAGTTATCTCAATCCTATGGTTGCTTTTTAAGCAAGATGTCTGTCAAATGTACTTACTAATGGGAAATGAGAGACAAAGAAAACCGTAAGAGGTTTTGTGATAAAACCCAGAATCAAGTATTTACTTTTTTCTCTATGGCAGAATTAAAATGGGAAAAGATAAATACCAAAGTTCATGTGAGAAGTATGTTTTTTCTAAGTAAACTTATTTTAAGTAAACAAACAAACGTACTCACACCTGTTCCCCACTAACAATTGTCCATTTGCAGAAGCCCATCTCTTGTACATAAGGGGACAAAGTGATGTTTTCCTACCTTGATTAGATTGTTGGGTAGTGTCTTTGCAAGAGGCAGGATTTTTCTTATGTTTGAGCTGCCTCCCTATGTAAACCATCTACCTGTATTCACAGATTCACTCCCTAAGGCCGACTAGACAGGATGTCAGAGGAGATGTCAGTTCAGGAGACAAAGGGCAGTAGGGAATGCAATTGTCACCTGGTAAATTTGGTGGGCATAACTCAATCACGGTATTGGTATGTAATATTTTATCCTCAGCTATGCCTTTTTTTCAAAGGAATTTAAAAAATGCCAAAGGGATGCCTTTGTGGTTAACTTTCACATCCAAAAATTACAAGTTAATAAAAATGGAGGTAGATTTTCAAAATGTTGCTGGAACAATTTGAAATTCGTGCACAAAAACAAAAACTCTACTTATACCTCACACCACATACAAAAATCAACTTGAAATATATCAGAGACTAAATGTAAAATCTCTAACTGTAAAACCCCTAAGAAAGTGCTGTCCAAAAGGAGCACTGTACTGATGAGAATGCTCTCAGTACCTGCACTGGTGGATCGGTTAGTCACCAGCCAATGGGGTTAGTGAGCACTTGAAATGTCATTTATGTGAATAAGGAACAGAAGTTTTAACTTTATTTAATTTGAATTCACTCGAACTTAAATTTAAATAGCCACATGTAGGTGGTGGCTATTGTATTGGACATCAAAGTTTTAGAAGAAATTACAGGAACAAATATTTGTAACTGGGGCTAGGCAAAGATATCTTAGATAGGATGCAAAAGCACAAACAATAAAAGAAAAACATGGCAAATTGGACTTTATAAAAATTTTTTAAAATTGCTTTTTAAAAGACAGTGGTCAGAGAATGAAAAGATAACCCACTGGGAGAAAATATTTACAACCAAATACCTGATAAAAGACTTGTATCTAGGATATAGAAAAAAATTTTCAAAATGCAATAAGAAAACAAATTGGCCAAATCGTTTGAACAGACATATCAAAGAACAGATACAAAAGGTAAATAAGTATAAGAAAATGTGTTCAACATTATTAGCCATTAGGGAAACTCAAAACCATAATGATATATAATATTATATACCTAATGGAATGGCCAAAATATTTTTTATAAACCTGAACAATAGCAAATCCTGGCTAGAATGTGGAGTATCTAGAACCCTCGTATATCACTGAAAGGAATACAGCATGTTATGTGTATTTCCAACCCTATGTTTGCTAATACCATTTTGGAAAGCTTGAAATAGGCCAAGGTGGGAGTATTTATAGTACAGGAATGGACAAATGCTACTAATAAGAGATTGGGGGCAATTATTAAATATTTACCATATGGCTCTGTGGATAGCCTAGCAATTACAATCCTAGAGAAATGAAAAAATATGTCCTTCCAAATACGTATACATTGGGATTTATAGTGGCTTTATTCATGATTACCTGAAACTAGAAACAAATAAGATGTCTATAAATTAGTGAGTGGATGAACAAATTGTGGTACATCTATAAATGGAATACTACCCAATAGCAAAAGGAATGAGCTACTGATAAATGCAAAAACATAGATCCATCTCAAAAGCATTAGGCTAAATGAGAGCAGCCTGACATAAAAGGTGACACTTTATATGATTCCAGTTACATAACCTTCTGGAATGGGCAAAATTATAAGAACACAAATCAAATTAGTAGTTTTAGTGGCTGGGAGTGGAGGAAGAGGATTAACTACAGAGGGATACAAGGAAACCTTAGGGGTGATGAAACTATACTGTATATACCTCTGTCAAAATTTATAGAACTATACACTTAAAACAGGTGAATTTTATTGTACCTAATTACACATCACTGAGCCTCACTTCAAAACAGATTTCCTATGGGAAAATATCTGTGCTGTAATTTTTTGATCTCTTGTAGAGAAACTGTTCTGAAAACTTAAATGAGACGACAGTTATAACAGGTAAGAGAAGTTGAGTGGTTGATAAGAGTTTCTCTCTCTTATTTCTGTCTTTGTCTCACTTAAAAAATAAAACTACAAACATGAAGTAAGCTAAATATTTCCCTTGGGGCCCAAATCCACAATGTTTTATTCCAATAGGCTTCACATTACTTCAATTCTTTGAGCATAAAACTTATCAGATATGGTATAATTGCTATTAATCCCTCAAATGGGTATTCAGGGAGATGTCATATCTTATGTTAGACTAAAGGTCTTGAGATTTTCCTTCTTGATCAAGTTCCTAGGATTGACTTGATTTCATAGGATTTTTGATACTCAGACAATAGCATCAAATAACAAAGTCTCTTTTTAAATCCAGGTTCAAAGGGCTAAAGTCTTTTAGCACATAATTTAATGTCTATTTCAATTTACTTCTTGTGTTTTTATTGATTTTACAGCAGCCCTTGGATGATTCTGTCCTAGCCATTAGGGTACTAATTCTGTTAAACACTTATTAAGAACTAAATTACCTATTCGTGCCTCACTTTGGTGACACAATGCTAAAATGTATGAGTGAAGAAATACAGAGATTAACAAGTTGGTAGGATTCTTTTCTAATCATATTATGTTCCAATATTTCTAGGCAAGTTTTTCAAGGTTTTCATGTCATTGAAAGTAAAATTAGCTTAGTAGATGATTATTGTATAATTCTATAGAATGGATGTGTCAGATAGTGTATGATAGCTTATTATTTCTGAGCTCTAAAGTGTTTATATTATAAAAAGTAAACTTGCTTGAGCAAAAGGCTGCGAGAGCTGTTTTTGAGGGCAGTGTACCCGTTAAACTGACTTTAAGAAGTAATATGATTTAAATGCATCAATAGGTCCCAGACCAAAAAAAAAAAAAAAAAAGCCAAAGTATGTTCAAATTAAGTATCTTTGCTCTCTGGAATGCTAAGTGTGATAAAGCTAAGAAAAGGTAATCGGAAAAATGTCTGATTTGAAGATTTTTTTTTTAATCCAGTAGAGTTAAGGATTACAGTATGCTCTAGCCACTGGCTGCCATGCCTACCTATTGGGCTTGGGATATCACAGCATTATTTGGTAAGTGATGAGTTTCCTGGCAGAGCTTGCCAGATTAGACTTGAAGTGAGAAGAAGAAATTAATCTAGACAGCATAAAGCTTTCTAAGTGCATTAGTAATTTTTGACACCTTGAGAATAATGTTATTGATGATTAGATGAAAATACGAAAATACAGCTCAATGAAGTGACCAAAATTAAATAGGATATGATTTTTAAAACTGGAGTAGTTTTGTTGGGCATTTACTACTATTTAAAAAATATAATACATAAGTAAAGTATTAGAACATGGCAGGAATTTAGAAGTAGAAAATAATAGTCTTTACTCAATGACAATTTCACTCTGTAGACACAATCTATGTATATATGTGTACATATAAAGAGATATTTTTAAAAATAAAGCTATATCAAAGTATACATCTATTTCTACATTTTTAATGGATAATTTATCATTAACTTTTTCCATTAACTACCTCCAGGTCTTCTTCGGGGCAGCATATAATTAGACTTTAAGATCCATTATAATGTACTTAACCAAATCTCTCTTAAAGAATATTTAGGCTTTCGGGCGCCTGGGTGGCTCAGTGGGTTAAAGAATATTTAGGCTTTCAATTTCTTCCCCTATTACAGTGCACTTGTATGTACCCAATTATTTGCTCACTTAAGTGACTATTTCTTTGGATATGTTGCTAAAAACAGAATTCTTTTAGTTGAAAAAAAAATGCTGTTTTCTTGGGAAGGAAACTGGGTAATATCAAATGAGAAGTTTGGAATGAATTATAAACGGAAAGAAAATCAGGTTGCTATATGAAGGATGAATTCACAAAGCCATGACTGGATTAATGATTTATATGTGATATCTAGAGCATTGTGTTTTCAGTTTCAGCAAATGTATTTAAAATATCTTCTATGTGCTGGCATTGTGCCACATATCTTTGTGTGTAATTTCTTTTTTGTTGACTTAGATTTTTTTTAATCGATTATAACATTCAAGCAGTCTCTCCTATTTAAAAATAAAAAAGGGCATTTTTACATTATATTTGACTGAAGTTCCTTTCATGAAATAAAAAGGACACTTTCTATGAGTGTCAAATGCTGCAGACAAAATTAATGGAGTAATGCACAAGAGAATCACCAAAGGAGGAGAACTTTAGTTGGGATGTTAAGGACATCATGGGTGGGAAAACATTCAAGGAGAAATTGAATGACCAAGAGGACCCAGCCATGAAATATACTAAGGAAATTGTTCTATTTTTGTTTCTGTTTTTTTCTCTTCTGATAAAGGAGAATATGAGTACAAAGAAACTAAGGAAGGAACTAATTTGGATTACTCATAGGCCAAAAATTACTCTAATGTCTATAGAGAATGCAGGGGCCAGACCATGGAATACCTTGAAGAAGTAAGAAGGTAATAAGTTTGAATGTTAGAGAAAAAAGACACTTCAAGTTCAATGGGAAAGCTGTTGGAGACTTAAACTGGGAGCATCATAATCTAATTTATATAATTATGTGGCTTTTTTAAAAGTAAATTCTATCCCCAGTATGGGGCTTGAACTCACAGCCCCAAGATCAAGAGTCGTGTGCTCTACCTACTGAGCAAGCTAGGTGCCCCTGTGTGACTGATATTAAATGTTTGGTGAAATGACTAAAGAAAGCAAAGGTGGAAACAATGAGACAAGGTGGGATGATAATTGAGGGCATGTAGGTAAAAGGTGATGTTGGCATTGGAGACTGAGAGAAGTCCTGAATTAAGGATACATTTTGAAGGTAGAATAGAGGACTCACTGATGAACTGAATGTGGAGTGTGATAGAGAGAGGTAAACTGTGGCTCTCTTTCAGTCTAGAAGAAGAGGTTCTCAGACAGAGAAGGACTTCCAACAGCTCGTAGTATTGGAGAGATAGAAAAAGTTGGAGTCCAGAAGTTACTAGGGGTGGAGTCCATTATAAACCTTTTTTGCTTGGTCTGGAATCCTGAAGGGTAGAATACTGGGAGTAAAGAGGAGATATAGGACAGGACAACTTTAAAGCATGTAGCAGGATAGTAGGACATTTTAAAGAAATATATCAATAATTGGATTAAGTGTCCCAATTGAAAGCCAATTGTTTTTCAGATGGTTATTTCTCAAAAGTAATAGGCAAAGAAACTCTATGAAACACTAACCAAATAAAGCTGATGTAGTCATATTAATAACAGATAAAACTGCTATCAGGCAACATTACCAGAGACAAAAGGTGGAATAGCATCATAATAAAACATTCAGTTCACTGAGAAGATAGAGCAATTCTAAATTTGTGTGTACCTAGGAACATGGCTGAAAATATACAAAGAAAAATGGTTACAATCATGAGCAGAAATAATTATACAATCATAGTGAGTGGTTAGGAACTTGTTTCAAATGTGTTTTATTTTTTCGATAATCCATGTCCTTTTCTTTTATTTTTTTTGCTATTTTCCCAGCGCAAACCTTCTGTGGGATGCCTATATTCTGTACTNTTCAAATGTGTTTTATTTTTTCGATAATCCATGTCCTTTTATTTTTTTTGCTATTTTCCCAGCGCAAACCTTCTGTGGGATGCCTATATTCTGTACTCGACTCATTGCTTCTTCATGATGTTGTTTACCTTGTTTTTCTATCCCTCTTTACCCAGTAAATCAGTAGGTAGTTCTGGAGATTTGGTATGACTCAGGTTCAATTTATTTTAGACCAAATTTCTTCCTGGATGGTGCTATATACTTTTTATTGCAACTTTTCCTGAGGCATATGATTGATCAATGGCTTCTGGTGAGTAGTAGAAAATTTTAACACTTCTTGCTCAGTAATTAATGTAACAAGCAGGCCAAAAATTGAAAACTCAATGGATATATTTAATGCTACATCCAATAACTGCAGGAAACATATTTTTAAAAGATTTTATTTATTTATTTCACAGAGAGAGAAGATGAGCAGGAGGAGGCACAGAGGGAGAGGGAGAAGCAGACTCTCTGCTGAGCAGGAAGCCTGATGTGAGGCTCCATCCCAGGACCCTAAGATCATGACTGAGCCAAAGGCAGATATTTAAGGCAGATGCTTAACCAACTGAGCCATCCAGGCACCTCAGCAGGAAACATATTTTTAAGTACATATATCATATTACAAAAACTTATGTTATTTTAGAATAAGTCTCAACAAGTTTCAAAAAATTAAACTTACAGAGTATATAGCCTCCCGCCAGAGTTTAATTAGAGTTTAGTTAATGTTGAAATTGAGAACACAAAGGTAACAAGAAATTCCCAAATATTTGAAAATTAAGCAGTGCCCTCCTAAATAATCCATAGATCATAGAAAAAAATCATAATGGAAGTTGGAAAATATTTTCACTTGAATGATAATGAAACTAGCATTAGAAGTTGTGAATGCAGCTTACAGTGATGCTTATATGAAAAAAATAATAGTCTCCAATGGACACATTTGAAGAGAAAGTCTCTTCAAATATACTTTTTATTGAAACTTTTCCTGAGGCATATGATTGATCACTGGCATTTGGTGAATAGTAGAAAATTTCAAAATTTCAGAACTTAAAAAAAAAAAAGAAAAGAGGGAGAGAGAACAGAAAAAATTCAAAGAAAGTAGAAGGAAAGAAATACCAAAGTAAGAAATGACATTAATAAAATACAAAACAGGGCGCCTGGGTGGCTCAGTGGGTTAAAGCCGCTGCCTTCGGCTCAGGTCATGATCCCAGGGTCCTGGGATCGAGGCCCACATCGGGCTCTCTGCTCAGCGGGGAGCCTGCTTCCTCCTCTCTCCTCTCTCTCTGCCTGCCTCTCTGCCTACTTGTAATCTCTCTCTCTGTGTCAAATGAATAAATAAAATCTTAAAAAAAAATAAAATAAAATACAAAACAAAATAATGAATATTTGTGCCATCAACAGTTTTTTGAAAAGATTAATAAAGTCAATAAATCTCTTATGAGATTAATTTTTATAGGAGCAAGTAAGGGGCACCTGGGTGGTTCAGTCGTTAAGCATCTGCCTTCAGCTCAGGTCGTGATCCCAGGGCCCTGGGATCAAGCCCCTCATCAGGCTCCCTGCTCAGTGGTGAGCCTGCTTCTCCCTCTCCCACTCCCCATGCTTGTGTTCCCTCTCTTGCTGTGTCTCTCTCTGTCAAATAAATACATAAAATCTTTTTAAAAAAATTAAAAAAATAAAGGAGCAAGTAATATCAATAAGAAAAATGGGGACCTTATAATATATTCTACAGATACAAATTTAAGGAACATATTATGAGCTTCATGCCAATAAATAAATGTAAATAAAATGGAAAATTTTCTGTAGAAATACAATTACTTAAAACTGATGCAAAATATTCATATTAAATATGAATAGCTAGTGCTATAGCAATGAAAGACGTTCCCTCTGTTAAAAAAAAAAAGAAAGAAAGAAAATCTTCCCAAAAAGAAACTTGACGCTTGGATTATTTTGTCATTCAACCAAACATTTAAGGAACAAGTAACAATAATCTTAAACAAATAATCTTAAAATATAAAAAAGTTGCAACAATCCCAGCCAAAATCCAAAAAGGGAATTATAGAAAAGGAAAATTATAGGGCAGTCTCATGCATAAGTATAATTGCAGAAATTAGAAACAAATGTTAGCAGACTGATTCCAGCCATATATCATGCCATGTAGAGTTTATTCAGAAATTTAAAGTTGCCTAACGTTGATTGATTTTAAGTGTAAAATACTGTATTAACAGAATAAAAGAGGGAAGTCATTTCAGTTAACGCAAAGAAGTGACAAAACTAAGTTATTTTGTGGTTTAAAAAACTCTTAGGAGGGCGCCTGGGTGGCTCAGTGGGTTAAAGCCTCTGCTTTCGGCTCAGGTCATGATCTCAGGGTCCTGGGATCGAGGCCCGCATCGNCTTAGAAACAAATGTTAGCAGACTGATTCCAGCCATATATCATGCCATGTAGAGTTTATTCAGAAATTTAAAGTTGCCTAACGTTGATTGATTTTAAGTGTAAAATACTGTATTAACAGAATAAAAGAGGGAAGTCATTTCAGTTAACGCAAAGAAGTGACAAAACTAAGTTATTTTGTGGTTTAAAAAACTCTTAGGAAACAACAAAAAGAGAGTGTCTGTAATCTAATACATTATCTTTGCCAAAAATACTGGTAAATATTATACTTAATGATTAAAGGCTGAGAATTTCCTTTGAGTTTGTTTTACGTAATTAAGTTATAGAATAATTTGTCCCTCAGCAGCAATTGACTGATACAGATAGGCAATAGACAAACAGGTACTGTTCAAAAGAGTATATAATGGGCACCTGGGTGGCTCAGGCAATATTGCATCTGTCTTCAACTCAGATCATGATCCCACGGTCCTGGGATCAAGTCCCATGTTGGGCTTCCTGCTCACAGGGAGTCTGCTTCTCTCTCTGTCCCTCCCCCCAGCTCATCATCTCAATTTCTCTTGCTCTTATGTTCTCTCTCTCAAATAAATAAATAAAAATTTTTAAAAAGTGCATATAAAGGGCGCCTGGGTGGCTCAGTGGGTTAAAGCCGCTGCCTTCGGCTCAGGTCATGATCTCAGGGTCCTGGGATCGAGGCCCACATCGGGCTCTCTGCTCAGCGGGGAGCCTGCTTCCCCCTCTCCCTGTCTCTCTGCCTGCCTCTCTGCCTACTTGTAATCTCTCTCTCTGTGTCAAATAAATAAATAAAATCTTTAAAAAATAAAAATAAAAATAAAATAAAAAGTGCATATAAAAATGACAAGCATATGAGAAGAAGCTCAATCTTGTTAATCGTCAGAGAAATACACAACTGCAGTGAAAATCTTACCAGAATGACTAAAATTAAAATTTAATAATGCCAAGTGCTGATAAAGACATGGACCAACTTTAACTTTTATATGGTTCTGGTAGAAATGTAAAATTACACAAATATTTTGATAAACAGATTGGCATCAGCTAATACAACTGAAAACACAAATACCTTGTTCATCAGCAATTTCAGTTTTAGTTATATATTTAAAAGAAACATGCATCTGTATACTAAGAGACATACACAAAACGTTTCATATCAGCCTTATTTATGATAGTTTTAAAGTAAAAATAATCAATATCCATCAATTTATAAATGGATAAATAGTGATATAGTCAGACTATGGAATACTATACAATTATGAAAAAGAAAAACTATAATTAAAAACAGCAACATGATAAATCACATATGTTGAATATTACACAAAAATATAAAAGAATATATATTATTAATATAGTAATATTATAACATAAAGCCCAGAAATAGGCAAAGCTAAACTATAGTATAATTTATAGTTTACCTGAGATAAAAGTATAAAGAAAATCAAGGCGTCTATGACTATAAAAGTCAGGATTGTGGTTATATTTATCAGAGAGGAAGGAGATTATAAACACCAGAGGGCTGCCAGGAGCCTCCTGGAATGCTGGCAAAATGTTATTTCTTGGCCTAAGTGAAGTTTACATGAAAGTTTGCTATATGGTAATTTATTATTACAGTTATGTTTTATGTACTTGCTATAAGCATGTTATATTTCACAATGAAAATGTTAAAGAGACAGACAGGCATTATGGGAGTTCAAGAATAAAAGTTGTGGAATAAAAATAACAGTGTGAGTTTGTTGCTGATAAGCCAACCAGCCTGTTAACTGTTCCTTCTGCTATTACCACTACTATTTTGTCTTGGAAGCAAAAGGCTGGTTGACCAGATGGCTATAAGTCCTCCTTTATTAGCATTCCACAATGTTAGGTGTTAAAATAGAATGTTGTGCAGCAATGTTGACACATTGTCCAAATAATGAGCCCCAGAATTGGTGAGAGATGGCATCTGATGGACCAGGTTGAGGTTTTGATGCAATCTGAGTACTGACCCATACTAACTAATGCATGCCTTTCAGTGCTTTGCTCCTTGCTTCCTGGGTGGCTTCAGCCATGTGGAAGGTGTGTCCCTGTCCCTCATTTTTACAGACTTGTCAGCAGAAAACACAGCAGGATGCAAATCAGGAGGTGCCTATACCTTATCAGTTTATTCCTATGTGCTGTTTCCATATCTCATTTTTTGTGACAAGAAGATTATTTATGTAATTCAAAGCCTGTTGAGTCTATCTGGGGATGATTCAGAATTGCTTTTAATACTTGTATAACATGTGTCCTATTGTTACCATAAATATTTTTGGTAAAAACAAACTTTGGGGATAAATTATCCTCTGGTATTGATCTATAAAACTACCCTGTGATAAAAATATGTCCGTTTGAGAAATTCTTAAAGACTAACATGGAATTTATATCCTGTATAGAATGCAAACATACTCAGCTTTCTTATATAAAAGAAATGTAAGTATCCCATTAACTGTGCTACTTATAAACATATGTTGGCCTTTGCGCATTGAAAAACTTAGTTCATTTTTAGAACATTAATTCTGCTTTATTATTTCTGTTTTTCTTTCAGTGATATTAATAATAATCTGGTTATTATTAATCATACTTACAGAAACAAAGGTTGTTTGGCAGAGGTCTCACCTGAAGAACTTTTTAAAAAGTAATGCTCCCCAAGCTCTACCCTAGAGGTCTACCTAACAAAATTTTCCCAAATGATGCCCTATAGTCTGAGTTTTTGACAATTTTTTTAAGATTTTATTTATTTATTTGACAGAGAGAGGCACAGTGAGAGAGGGAACACCAGCAGGGGAAGTGGGAGAGGGGAAACAGACTCCCCGCAGAGCAGGGATTCCGATGTAGGGCTTGATCCCAGGACCCTGGGATCATGACCTGAGTGGAAGGCAGACACTTAACAACTGAGCCACCCAGACACCATTTTGACAAATTTTTATGACAATCTATTGAATTGCCAGATCTGAAAACCTTTAGTTTGGAAGATGTTGGAACAATCTGTCTTTTAAAAAACATAACTTCACGTCAACTAATATCATCCGAAATGCGTGTGTGTGTGTGTGTGTGTGTGTGTGTGTGTGTGTGTGTGTGTGTGTGTTTTCCCTTTGCTTCTTTACTGGAATCTAAGATTCATGAAAACAAGTCCTCTGGACTTACTTCAACATTATCTTCCAATATATAGAACAGAAGTTAGCAATTTTGGCTATGGGTTAAATCCAACCCACTTGTGTGTTTTTTACAAATAAAATCACATTGGAACACAGCATTGCCCATTGATTTACATATTATCCATAGCTGCCTTCATGCTACAGTGGCAGGGTTGAAGAGTTGGAGACAGAGACTGTCTGGCCTACAAAACCTGAAATATTTACTACCTGCTCCTTTTCAGAAACAGTAACTGATCCCTAATCTAGAACAGTGGCTACAATATAGTGTGTTCTCCATAATAGTTGATTATTGAATAAAGGAAATAATCACTTATTAGTGTCTCTAAGCATTTCTCTTTTGCCCAAAGAAGTTTCTTTTAGGATATTACTCATAATTAATTGTTTTATTGTACTGTGGTCTCTCTTTGGAAGCTTCCTTCCCTCGTTGCATTATTAAGTGCCTTTCATTCTCTCTTGGAGCCAGTCTGAGGTTTTGGTTATGCTTAAGTACAGTAAGATACGGGAGTATGTGAATCAACTTAAGCACAACTTCTCAGGAGCACGTTAATTACATATATGAGATTTGTTCCAGCTCTCTCTCAGTTTCAGAAAAGTGACAATCATATTATGAGTTAAATGAAAAGCCAAGTTAATAAGGATGGAATGTGGCATATTAGAGTGGATAGTATGATTTCTTATAACCCCCGGTGGGATTTAATGATAGGTTATCAGCATTCTGGTATGGAAGTACACTACCTTTTAATAGATAGTTAACAGAAAGTATGGTGGACTGGTTTCTAAGTTTGTAATCCCATTCCTATTTATAAACTTGGGCAGTGGGCCCCTTCGCCAAGTTAGTATTCCTCAGTTTTTTCTTTAGTAACTCAAAAAAGCTAGGTTACTTGATGTTTGAAGTTCCTTATAATTCTATTGTTTTATAAATACAAAACTTGAGAAGAGGAAATATAGTAGAATCACTGTCCAGTGTCAGTTTGGTTTTAATGGTTTTCATTACTCCATAATGAAATCATATAGTCAGAACTAACTTTGATTTTTCCTTAAGTTACTTGTCAGGTTTTTTTTAATAGTGGTAAAAGGCATATCATATAAAATGGACCATTCTGACCATTTTTAAGTGTGCAATTCAGCCGAGTTAAGTGTATTCACATTGTCATGCAACCAATCTCCAGAAGTTTTTCATCTTCCCAAACTGAAACTCCATACCACCACCAACAATTCTATATTCCTCTTTTTCCCCCAGCCCCGGCAACCATCATCTACTTTCTGTTTCTATGAGGTAAACTGTTCTCTGTACTTCATATCAGAATTACACAGTGTCTTTTTGCCAGTGCCTTATTTCACTTAGCATAATGTTTTCAATGTTCATTCATATTGTAGCATGTGTCAGAATTTCCTTCCTTTTTAAGCTGAATAATATTCCACTGTGGGTATGTACCACATTTTGTTTATGCATTCATCTGTCAATGGATCCTTGGGTTGCTTCCACCTTTTGCTATTATGAAAATGCGGATATGAACATGATTGTACAAAGATCTCTTTTGAGACCTTTCTTTCAATTCTTTTAGGTATATTACACTCGGAAAGTGGAATTGCTGGATAATATGGTATCCCATTTTTAATTTTACAAAGAACAGCCATACCATTTTCCATAATGATTACACACTTTGCCTTCCCAGCAACAGTACACAAGGGTTCTAATTTCTCTTGCCAATACTTGCTATATTCTGTCTTAAAAAAAAAATAGTAACCATTCTAATGGATGTGAGATCATATCTCACTGTGGTTTTGATTTGCATTTTCCTAATGAATAGTGATGTTGAGCACCTTTTCATGTGCTTGTTGGTCATTGGTGTATCTTCTCATTAATGGATACCTATTCAAGTCTTTTGCCCATTTTTTAATCGAGTTGTCTTTCTGTTGTTGAGTAGTAGGAGATCTTGATATATTTTGGATATTAACCCCTTATCTGATATATAATTTGTAAATATTTTCTCCTGTTCTGTCGGTTGCCTTTTCACTCTATTGACTATGTCCTTTAATGCACAATTTATCATTTTTATGCAGTCTATTTTTACTTTTGTTTCCTGTGCTTTTGGTGTCATATCCGAGAAATGATTGCCAAATACAATATCAAGAAGACTCTCCCTTATGTTGTCTTCTAAGAGTTTTGTATTTTTAGCTTGTATGTTTAGGTTTGATAAACTTTGACCTAATTTTTATATATGGTATATGTTTAGGATCAAACTTCATTCTTTTTCATGTGGATATCCAGTTTTCCCAACATTATTTGTTGAAGAGACGTCCTTTGTACATCATAAAATCTTGTCAACCTTGTCAAAAATCATTTGACTATATATGCAAGAGTGTTTCTAGGCTCTGTATTTTATTCCATTGGTTTATGTGTCTGACTTTATGCTAGTAACAAATTGTTTTGATTACTGTAGCTTTGTAATAAGCTTTGAAATCAGAAAGTCAGATTTGCCCTTCTTTTTCAACATTGTTTTGGCTATTCAGGGTCACCTTTATAGTTTAATATGCATAGTTTCTTGCAATCCTATAGAGAACTTTTATTACAGTTAGAGGTTAAAAGACAGGAAAAAGGAGATACATATGTAAATGTCTGGTAGGAGTTTTCAATCCATTCTTCTTTTAAGAGAACCGTGATATCCTTAACCCCAGGGGCTGAGTGGAGAATATTCAAATGACCCTTTTGCTTGCAAATTTTGCCAGTCACTTTTCACAATGTCTCCACAGCCTTGACATTTATGTATAGGTCTGTTTATCCTACCAAGAATTACAGAGATGATGTTGGCCTCATTTTACCTGAAGTAAAGTTTATAACTTTCGGGTAATGGGCCATTTGAAGATACCATTGTCCATGCTGCTGTAATGACAAGTGTTTATTGTGGGCTTCCTCTTTTATGAAAATTCATGGAAGAAACTTGTTTTTCCATGACTCTTTGGGGGTGATTATTCTAAAACTCATCATAAAAGGTATTCTCAGGATACTCAGTTCCCCTAAGAGAATAAGGATTATATGAAGTACTAAGGATTAATATACTTTTCTCCAGTACCTATCAACTTTAGGAATATGAGGGTCTGGCTCCATTTTTTTATTGTCAAATGCCTGAAAAGTTATTTTTTTTCCTTTTTTAGACAGAAAAGGAGTGTGTGAGTAGTGGGGGATGTGCTGTACTCTCCCTGGGGTGCCCAATGTAGGGCTTGATCCCAGGACTCTGAGATCATGAACCGAGCCAAAATCAAGATTTGGACACTAAACCGTCTGAGCCACCCAGATGTCCCTGAAAAGATAATTAAATTGAAGAACTGTATATGTAGCTTGGATTGAAATCCTGCATTGGGTAAATAGTGCCTTCTTTATTCCACTAGCTTGTTTTTTTTTTTGTTAAGACAAAAAAGCTATTTCCCATTACTGAATCAGCAGTGTTGGGATGACAACCCAGGGCGTAAATTTCTCCAAGTCTTAATAAAGAAAAGTGTATTTTAGTTCCTTTGCTACTAATGTTTCAATATGGGTTGAAAAAATGCTTTTTATAATGCATCTCATCCTAATTATTCATGGAGCACAATTTGATTTAGAATTTTCAAATGTTGTGTATGAATATATGTACAGAATGTGAATAATGACATTACATATATATCCATCCCTCACTTAGGACATTCTGGCTAAGTAATTATTAAATGATAGAGAGGAAATAAGAATATTTTCCTCTGCTTTTAAAAACCCTAGCAGAACTCATTATTCTGTGTCAGTGGATCTTTCACATATTCAAGCTTATTTTTGGTGTTCCAAGAAATCTGAAGTTCACTAACAAGGTTTTTGAAGAACACTATTGAACTGAATGTACAGGCTGTAATTGAATAGGAACAGTATGTGTCTGGAGTGTGAATGAACCAGCTGGGATACTAAGTTCTCCATGGTGTTCCTAATTCAATAATCATTTGTTTTCCAATTCTCCCCAAATGAAGCAGTGTTCATGATTGAATATAAAAATCCTAATATAAATGGACATAATTTATTATTATGTTCAATATCATACCTTTGTCATCTAGATCAATTAAAATACAAACACTGTGATTTTTTTTTTCTTCTTCAAAGATTTTATTTATTTATTTGAGAGAGAAAGGCAGAAGTAACAAGAGAGAGCACAAGCAGGGAGGAGAGGGAGAAGCAAGCTCCCTGCTGAGCAGTGAGCTGTGACTCAGGGCTCAATTCCAGGACCCCAGGATCATGACCTGATCTGAAGACAGATGCCTAACTGATTAAGCCACCCAGGCACCCCCAAACACTGTGATTTCTAACAATAAACACCAATGACTTAAAAGTGCAGTATCCTTCTTTCTTTTCAGAAGCTTCAGTATAATTCTTGATATGAATTTTGTAGGCAGTCATCATTTGAAGCATAGTAGAATATTAATTGCAGGATGCTTACAATTATGTTTTAGTCCTTTGTATCTATTAATAATACCAGCTTATGTTTCTATAGCATTTGATATGTGCCAAGCACTCTGCTAAGCCCTTAGGTATACAGTCCTTTATATTCATGTCTATCTCATGAGGTAGGTATCCTTTCTATCTCCATTTTATGAAGAAGAAAGCTGAGGTCTACTAATAAGTCATATCTCTGGGCTTCAAAGTTCATTTCATCCAACTCCAAAGTCAAATTTTTCTGATGCTTTTATTCTATCTGGGGCTCCCATGCAACCATTCTTTATACTATTTAGTTCTGAGGCTTTCTGTATAATTCAACTTTCCTAATGATTTTGAGAATTTCTCAATTATACAACCAGTCTTTCATTTCCTCCAAGTCAATGACACTGATAACTGGAGGGAGGGGGGGAGTTCTCCTTTTAATGTATAAATTTCATCATATTTATAAAGATTTTATGTATTTATTTTCGTGTGAGGGAGAGAGAGAGGGAAAAGCAGACTGCCCACTGAGCAGGAAGCCCAATGCCCAACATGGGGCTCCATCCCAGGACTCTGGGATCATGACCAGAGCCAAAGGCAGATGCTTAACTGACTGAGCCACCCAGGCGTCCCTCATCATATTTATAAACACACTGGCCCAGAGGGAGTTCTGTCTTCTATGCAGTGTAAGTTATAAAAGATCAAGTAATCACATATGTCCCAGGAGAAGTGCAGGTTGGAATGGAATCATAAATGAGATGACAATAATATAATGAAAAGATTATATGGAGCTAAACATAATGTGCAGCTGAAGCAATCCACATGACAGGAACACTTACTCCTGTATGAGGAGAGAAAATGAGTTAAATATGAATTTAGGACCATGTTCTGATGAAAACCAATGTCAAGATAAACCTAGTAGTTTGCCATTGGCATATTTTATGTGTTCATTGTAAAATGCAAAGCCTGGAAAAAGGAAGTTGCTTAAAATTTCATAAGCAGAACTTGAAATAAATGAGAAATTTATTTTTATATTAAGACTTCAGTTGCTTTTATTCACCTTAACTTACTTCATGTCATATATATATGTTTATATAAATATAAACATATATATATTTTTTCATGACTCATTGAAATTTCATGACTAACTGGGTAGTGGAGGCTGACCCACTGAAAATAGCAGTAAAGAAAATAATGAGGTTTGGAAGCTTCTTTTTCAAAAATACTTGTGTAGATTCCTTCCTTTCTCCTTTCCTCCCCTCCTTCCTTCCCTCCCCACCCCAGACAGCTCTCACCTAAGTTTCCTCTTGCCATTGGAAAATGTGTTATTTTTCTCCCCTGGCAACTCTCCATCATGCTCATTTTCGGGTTCACCTCCTTCGATGCTTAGATGCATTTTAAGTGCAGAAAAGTTAAGAAGGTAAGAGGTACTCACCAGGGAATAATGTTGACAAGAAGCAGAGAAAGAGTGGGCTGCTGCCTTTAGTATATCATTTAAAGCTTTGCCAAAGACTGTCCTTCATTTAAATATTTCCCAGAATGCCTGAGGGAGATGTCTAATAGGAAGAGATGGATGAAGGATGCTAAAGGGGAAAGAGGGAAAATAGTCATTTCCTCTTGCACAATTTGCATAGGACCCCCTTAGAGGGGTCCTGTCTAAGATTATACATAATTTTTCCTATTGTATGCCCAACACAGTATGGTGGATGATCAGGTCTGCAATGGGACCTCCAGGTCTGGTAAAGCTTCTTCACTTGTCTGAAATGGCAGAGGTCTGTTCTTAATAATAGTTTTAATTAAATGGTTACACTTATTCCATTCGGCATGAATTCATCTCTTCTCAATTAGCACAGTAGCTTGGTCTGGGCTCGGTTTAATAACCAACTGTCATGACACTGTTTCTACTGGAATTATTTCTAAATCCATATAGTTGTTCACCTGAAATTTGGTTGTAGATTTAATAATAAAGAGTGGTTATTTGTACTGATACTGTGGGTTACCTTTGCTTTTTTAACCAGCTATTCTATGAGAATATTTATATAACTTTTACACTCTAATAAAGAATAATACTTTTTTTTTAAAGTGTCTTTTATTCACTGGAAGCTTTAGGAATTCTTATCCTTGAGCTTTCTTAGGCTTTGACACAATTTCCTAACATCAGACCATTGGACAAGTCAAGTGTGAGGGTCAGGAGTCTGGAATCCTTGCAATATTTGCTCATTTGCTGACCTATGTTATTCACCATGCATAGAGGATTTTTTTTTTCTGCAATAAGTTAATGTTGCCTTTGGCTTAATTAATTAAAATTTTAATTGTGCCAGCTATAAGCTTCACCACTCAATGGTAATAAGGGTTTTATAATTAGTAGGGGCTAAAAAAAGCAGTGACTCTTCTTTATTTTTTTCTTTCTGTTCCTACTGCTCTTAGCAGTTGATTTAGCCTCCGGCCATCTATCCTTTCTGAAACACTTCGCTGGGTAAGATTTCCTGTGGACTGGCTAATATGGGAAATACCTTCACAGGGTCTGCCTAGAGATATTCCTATGTAGCCCATGGGGATGCTTAGTAGGTTGTGATGTCTCTGAGACTGTCTATAAAATTATGTGTATATGTGAATTTGTGAGGGAAGTCTGTTCATAGCCTCATGTACTTTTAAAAGGAGTCACAACTCTTTAAGAGCATGGGCTCCTTTCATAAAGGGTATATTGCAGTGGAGGAAATAATGGTAATAACCAATGCTTTCCACGTGTAAGAGACTGTGCTATAGAACTTACAGATATTATCTAGTACATTAGGCACTGTTATCATGCCTATATTGTAGGTAAGAAAACCAACGCTTTGGAGAACTTATGAGAATCAGAATTCAAACTCAGTAAGTCTGAATTCAGAGCCTCTGCTCTTAGTACCCTCACTAAACAGGGGTTCTGGAACCTGCTCTATCACTAGCCAGCTATGGTGTATCATTACCCAAAGGAATGGAACTTTTGCTCTCTTGGAACATCTGTAAATATAGGTAAGGGGTTAAGGATAAGGGGTGATGGGTCGAGGTTGGGGTCTTAATGGATGAGCTCTGTATTTTGTTTCAGTTCTAGAATAGAAACGAACCAAGTCTGCCTCCACCAGGCATTGACTGAGGCTCTTATGATCTCTGAATACACTTGACTGTATACAAGAAGTAGATATGAAAAGGATGCAAATGATTGGAATGAGGGAAAATGCTCAGGTTTTCCATTAGGCTTAAAGAAACAGAACAATATAAGGAAAGGCTGAAATCTGACTGCATGGGTTTGAACATTTGTCTTGCTTCTTACTGGCTATTTCACCCTGGGCATATCTTATAACTTCTTATAACTTTAGTCACTTCATCTATGTAATGGGGATAATAATAATAGTAATAACAATCATCATCATCATATGTCATAGTAGGTGTGAAGATTGAAAGAGATGATATATGCAAAGCATGTAGAACCTGGTACCTAAAGAGAGTCATTTGTGCTGCTACTGGTTTTTTTAGGTTTTGTGGTTTTGTTTTTTTGGTTTTTTTTGCTATTATTATTTTTACTACCTTATTTTGTTATTGTTTTGGAAATGAACATTTAATATGCTTTAAAAAGAGACAGTGAATCTCCTCACCAAAACAATTTATTTGGTCTGTGTCTATGGTCTGAAAGATATTCTAAATGTGCTAGGGAGACATGGTTCCTGCCTGGAGATGTGTGTAATATGAGATGTGGAAGCCGTTGGACTTTTTAAGCTCACAGAGGGATCCAACAAAGGGCCAGTCAGTGAAACAGGCCCTCATTAAAAGCTTCTTTAAAGAATGGCAGTCATAAACATTCACGTGCATGTACGCCTGAGGATCACTGCCTTTGCATCTCTGGGGTAAATACCCAGTAGTACGATTGCTGGGTCATAGGGTAGCTCTATTTTCAACTTTTTGAGGAACCTCCATATTATTTTCCAGAGTGGCTGCACCAGCTTGCATTCCCACCAACAGTGTGGGAGGGTTCCCCTTTCTCCACATCCTCACCAACATTTGTCATTTCCTGACTTGTTGATTTTAGCCATTCTGACTGGTGTGAGGTGAGATTTCACTGTGGTTTTGATTTGTATTTCCCTGATGCCGAGTGATGTTGAGTACTTTCTCTTGTGTCTGTTGGCCATTTGGATGTCTTCTTTGGAGAAATGTCTATTCATGTCTTCTGCCCATTTCTTGACTGGGTTATTTGTTTTATGGAAAGAACCTAGATGTCCATCAACAGATGAATGGATAAAGAAGATGTGTTATATATATACAATGGAATACTATGCAGCCATCAAAAGAAATGAAATCTTGCTATTTGCAACGACGTGGATGGAACTAGAGGGTATTACGCTGAGCGAAATAAGTCAATCAGAGAGGGCGCCTGGGTGGCTCAGTGGATTAAAGCCTCTGCTTTCGGCTCAGGTCATGATCTCAGGGTCCTGGGATCGAGGCCCGCATCGGGCTCTCTGCTCAGCAGGGAGCCTGCTTCCCCCCACCCCTCTCTGCCTGCCTCTCTGCCTCCTTGTGATCTCTCTCCCTCTGTGAAATAAATAAATAAAATCTTTAAAAAAAAATAAGTCAATCAGAGAAAGACAATTATCATATGATTTCTCTGATATGAGGAACTTGAGGGGCAGGATGGGGGATCAAGGGGGGTAGGGAGGGAAAAAAATGAAACAAGATGGGATTGGGAAGGAGACAAACCATAAGACATTCTTAATCTCATGAAACAAACTGAGGGTTACTTGGGGGTGGAGGGGCAGGGATAGGGTGGATGGGTTATGGACATTGGGGAGGGTTTGTGCTATGGTGAGTGCTGTGAAAGGTGTAAGCCTGATGATTCACAGACCTGTACCCCTGGGGCATATAATAAAATAAATTTTTTTAAATAACAATAATTAAAAAAAAAAAAGAATGGCAGTCACTCGGTTTGGGTGTCCCATGTTGCATTTCCCCAGATTACTGGTCACTGTAGACCCCTTGAGGGCTCAGATTCCCTTCACCCCGGCAGCCTCTGCCTCAGGTACATTGTCTTCCTGCTTTCTGCTTCAAGGTCTTCTCCATGATTGAGGACGCCCACTCAGCCTGTATGTAAGGGTAGCCCCCAAACAACCCTTTAGCCAATGGGGAAAGGGACTGGTAGATAAACATGGCAGCCTTCCAACCCTCCTGCTGGACAATTCTAGTGAGTGCTCTGTGCCCTTCTCAGAGGCCCCAGTGGATTCTCAGTAGCCCTCATGGCCTAGAGCAGAGACATTCAAAACACACCCTAATATTTGACTGGGTCTTTTATTGTATCACTCTCCTTGTTCCCTTGTTCCTGTCTCACAGAATTACTTTCACAATAAACTACCTGCAAATAAGTCCTTATCTCAGTCTCTGATTTCTGGGACCCAAACTGAGACACATATGCTGTTCTAAAATCCTAATGCCAAAGCCAGTGTCATTGTGCCAATCTCCTGTAAATTCCCTTTCTTTTTTTCACTGTTGAGCTCCTAGCACCTAGCACACACACCCTAGGCACTCAGCCAATACTAGCTGAATGACTCAATCAGTGAACAAATAAATAAACATGCTTCTTAGACCTTGATAATGAACAGATTCGTTGTACACTGCTCAATTTTCTTTACTAAATGCTGTACCAGCAACACAACAACAGGTTGTCAGAACCTTCCTTGGAGGGCCCTCATGTCTTAGCCGGTTACCTCTACTTTTAGTCTTGGCCAGTGTGCCATTCTCCCCCATAATCCTGAAAGAAAATAAATGGTAAATTTGATGTTTATCTCTGTTTTCAAAAAATATATATTTCTAAAGATACATATGTTTTACATATCAGCAAATATCCACCAATTTTCTGTTATGGGCCCTGCCCCTGGCTGGGATAATAGAGAAGGATGAATTACAAGAGGGAGCTTATAGACCAAATGCATAGTCGAAAATACATCATGGGACAATATTTGGACACTAGGAGGTTATAATCTGAGGCCCATCAGTTTAGATGGGGGTTCATTTGACTCCACACCTCACTCAATAACAATAGTGACATAGCAGTCCCCTCCTGCTGACTTGAGAATGTGGCATGTTCTTCACTGTGCAGTCATGTTCCTATTTCATAACATAAGAGCAGTTGTTGTGAACTCTTCAATACGATAGGCTCATAATTTCTGCCTTTCTAAAAGGGGAAGATTTGAATTTTAGAGGTTTGATCTGCAGAATCTGATGAACTCTGTGTTTTTGGATATTAGTTTAGAATAAGGATTTTGCTACCTCACCTGAAAATATAAAATGTGTACAACAGGGCTTCACTGCAAGAACAATTAATAGAAACTGAAAACTCATGAATGAGCTTTATTAACTGATTTTTCCTGGATCAGACCACAAGCAAAATTCAGCAATCAGATTTCTGGAGGTCCTAAGTCTGGACACTAAAGAGGAGGAGGTCTTTACAGATAACTTTTTAAAAGCCAATGAGTCTTATTTAGTGATTAATAAGAAAATATTAAGGACATTGACAGTGTATGAGGGACAGAAAATGGATGAAGGGCAGAACATTTGAATTAAACTACCCAAAAGACGCAAAACTGAGAGGTGTTAAGGACCTCAGCTAGCTGCCACAATGGCTTTTGCTTAACTTCCTGTTAGGTTTAAAACTGCTTTTACTTGGAATGTGAAAAACCTAAACATAGTAAGATGGACTTGGGAGAAATGACAGATGTATGGATTCAAGAAGAAGATAAAAAGGTATTAAGTGGATCTTGAAGAATTAGGTTACTGGGTTTGGGTAGACTATGACATTGTTGCTATTGATATTAATACTGGTGATGGTGGTAGTGATCATGATAGGGGTGCTGATGGTGCTGCTGATAATGGTGGTGATGGTGGGGTGATGATGATTATGGTCATGGTGATGGTGGTGATTGATGATGGTGTTAGTGATGAACGTGATGGTGATGATGATGGTGACAATGGTAGTGCTGATGGTGGTAATGATGATGGTGCTGCTGATAGATGATGATGGTGATGATGATGGTGATGATGGTGGTAATTGATGGTGGTGATGGCGATGATGGTGATGGTGGTGATGATGATGGCAGTAACATTAATGATAGCTAGTGTTTATGGTCCATGTACTCTACTTTTCCTTAAGACTCATATTCACTTATTGATACAGTGTAGAGATGATGATGATGATGATGATGATGATGACGACGGTATTAAAGTTGAAAAACAGGCTTAGAGAGTTCACAGTAAGTAGTAGAGCCAAGACACAAACTCAGACAAGCTGACTCCAGACACTTCATTCCACATAGTCATTATACTAATCTAACATCCTGTGTTCCAGTTTAAACTCATCAGGATCTGAGATCATCCAAATTCAATTCTAAGCAAGACCCTGTGTCTTACTGCTAAAGGACTTAAGAGTGTAATGAATAGAACACTGTGCTCAGATCCTAAAGTTAATGGGTAAGAGGCAGGACTTCAGCCATAACTTTATCAACCAGGCAACAATTTTATTAAATAGACAAGCAACTCACAGGGGGACTTTGAACAAGATTATGTGGTCTTTTAAAGGTCAAAAACTGGTTTCTTATAGACTTAGCTAAGGCAAGAAGAGCTATGAATTTAGATCGGGGGCTTTATTCATAATCAGAACAGACACCCTTCTCACACATGCACAAATATCATTCCTGATCATCTATCATGTTCTTATGATCTGTTTTTCCGATGCTTGTCCCCACCTGTTAAAATGTGGGCACACTCCATGAAGAGGAAATCTGTGGTATTTAGAGCAATATCTTGGGAATTATTTAGACATCCAGAGTTAAGTCTTTATCTCTCACATGGATTCCAATTTTCCTCATATTGCTCAGGCTCAGTGAGTTAACTCCAATCTGAGTACTCCCAGAAAAAAATATAGTCTTTTACTGAAAGCTGATTTGTAAAAAAAAAAAAAAAAAAAAAAATTTCCTTAGATTAAGTGAAAACATGCAGCTTTTGTGCTTTGTCACTTAAACCTTGACTTTGACATTAGAATAAATCATGCTTATAAAAACTCTGAAAAGGGTGAATCTTTTCTTCATCTTTTGGTACCCAGCAACCCCTTAGGTCTTTGCCCCCTTAAAAGTCCCAAGTTATACATACCATACTATACAAACTAATAAGCAATGAAAACATTTAATAAGGACTCCTAACACACCAGGAGCTGAACTAAGTACTTGTATTGTCCCATTTCATCCTCATAACAAACCTAAGAGTGGATGGGGGGCATTGTTATTATCCATCTGGTGCAGATGAGTTAGCCAGCACTCAGAGAAGTTAAGTGACTTGCCTAGCATCACACAGTTGGCAAGTGGGAAAGCCAGGATTTAAACCCCTTGACTGTCTTGCCTTACTCTCTGCTGCTCCTTGTGGTTAGAATTAGAACAGAAGCCACACTAGTCAGTTGTGGAATGAATAAGTCACAGGGAATAAAAGGCACAGCATGGGGAATATAGTCAATGATATTGTGATAAAGTTTATGATGATGGATGGTAGTTACACTTGTGTTGAGCAGAGCATAAGGTGTAAAGAAGTTGAATCACTATGTTGTACACCTGAAGCCACTGTAATGTTGTGTGTAAACTATACATACATAATTTTTTTTTAAATGAGTTGTTGGTATGATGGTTAGAAGTACAGAGGTTGGTTACACATTAGTTAGATGAACTGATGCAGGTCACTCAACTTCCTCCAGCCCAGTTCTCTCCTCTGTTAAGTGGGGATCAAAATGGGTACTTCATAGGTTTCTTCTATGGATTAAGGGACATTGAATTTCTAAAATGTCTTACGTAAGCATCTCTTCTCTTTTTATTGTGTGATTGATACCTTATATTTTTGGTACCTGGATAAGATTCTGACTCCCTAAACTGGTAATTATTCTCCAAAGCACTGATAATTATAAGTGTGAAATATATTCTCTTTGCTTGGAGATTGTGAATTTTAAAAGGTCTCCTGGTGTTTCAGTAATAGTTTTTTTACATCTTTATAATATGGTGTTTGTCAAACTGGGTTCAATGGCAGTTGCAACCAGGTGGTCTGAAAGAAAAAAGAAATTCCTTCTTGAAATAATTTTGAGAAATACAGTGTAATATTGACAGCTAACAAACCCAGTAATCATTAAAGGCTCTGATAAGGTCTGCAGTATAAAAGCCTATACCTGTATTTGACTGTACATTGCTTATTTTCATATTTCTTGGAACAAACATGTTTTGGTTTGGTAAATACTGGCATGGAAGCTCAAGGACTTTATTTATTATTCATTTGTTAGTTAATTTATCATAATAACCCTGCCAGGTAGCCAGGACAGACATTGTCCTGGAATATAGAACCCATTGCAACTCAGGTTAAAAAGTTGGCCCTCAGCAAAGCAACTGTGCATTCAGGAAGCTAAAGCTGGAAGCAAAACTACCAAAAATCTCTATCTTGAATTAGTTTTGAATATATAACCCATTATCTTTTTAAATTCTTTGATTCCAGAAATTTCAGGCACTTGAACAGCTTGCTGCTGACATTTGGGGCAGTGAAGCCTTTGGGCAAAAGGCACAAGTGGTTCTTTCTTCAATATCAGCTTAAATCCTCCCATCTATTTCCATCTCTGGTTTTGCCACATTCATCTGAACCATTCAGTCCTCCACAGCAGCCTCTTAGCTAGTCTCCCTGTTTCTCTTACTGCACTGAAAACAAGCCATGGTCTTCTTACAATGCTCTAAAACCTTCCTTTTGCTTAGAGTAAAACCCCAAGTTTATACTCTGGCCTCCAAAGCTCTTCTTCTTCTTTTTTTTTTTTTTAAGATTTTATTTATTTATTTGACAGAGAGAGATTACAAGCAGGCAGAGAGGCAGGCAGAGAGAGAGGAGGAAGCAGGCTCCCTGCTCGGCAGGGATTTGGGGCTCCATCCCAGGACCCTGAGATCATGACCTGAGCTGAAAGCAGAGGCTTTAACCCACTGTGCCACCCAGGCACCCCTTCAAAGCTCTTCTTATCTGGCTCTTGTCCACTTCAACTTCTCTTATCTCAGTTTCTCTATCTAGTCATATTTCTCTTCCTCAAGCACATTGAGTTCTTTTCTGCCTTAGGGACTTTGCATCTCTCTTCTTTTTGCCTAAAAGACTCTCTACAGTAGATCTTAGAAGGAATGGTTGCTACTCATCCTGGATATTCAGCCCAAATATTACCATGGTATAAAACCTTCCCTGTCCCCTATCCAGACCATTTCTAGCCCATTGCCCTGTCTTTTTCCTTCATAATACAGTTGTGTTCTTGTTCATCCATTCGTTGACTGGTTTGATGTAAACCTCTCCCAATAAAAGGCAAGCTCCATGAAGGTAGAGATCTTTTCTGACTATTCACCATTGTATCCTTAGTATCTGCATTACGCATGGCACATAATGGCTCTTAATCAATATTTTAGGAGGGGACACCTAGAAGATACAATCTGTTAAGCTTCCAACTCTTGGTTTCAGCTCATGTCCTAATTTCAGATCATGAGATTGAGCCCCACATTGGTCTCCACACTCAGCAGAGCGTCTGCTTGAAATTTTCTCTCTCTCTCCCTCTGCCCCTCCCCCATGTGCACGCACTCTCTCTCAAATAAGTAAATATATCTTAAATATGTGTATGTATATATATATATATAGATATATATATATGGAAATCAATCCATGTGGAATGAGTGAATTGGTGAATTATGGTGTCTCAAGGTGATATATTTATACTGTATGTAACTGGTCACACATGTGATCTTTGAAACCATCATGAAGTAGTGGTTATTTATTTTTTTTACTCATCAGTGACTATGTTGTAGTTCCTCTTGGGAGATCCCACATGCTCCCACAGTCTGGATGATGTGTAATGTCATCTGTCTATAATCATCCCTGGACAGACACTCATCCCCAAAAGGAGAGTCTGGCTCTAAGGTGACTGTCAGAACTGTTTGAGCTGGCCAATTAGTTGCCTCTCTTCTCCCTGGAGGAAGAGCGTAGGTTAATTGCCTTCACGTGTCACCCTTCCTGCATCTTTATTTTTATTTTTAGACTTCTCACCGTCATGCTGCTGCCCTTCTTCAATCTGCAGCCATACTTATTAGTGCTTCTCTGAGGTAGATTAAGCAAACTTTTTAGCTGTTGCTATGGGTTGTCAAATCCATAGAGTGAGGACAGTTTTCAGCTATTGAGCAGGCTGAGTTGGGTGGTTTGGGTGTTACTACATGGGGTTGGACTGCAGAAAGCCTTCAGCATTCAAGCTCATGCCTTAGCATAACTGTGGCATTGTGGTTCAAGTTCAGGTTTTAGAGTCCCAGGGTCTGGATGGAATGACAAGGGATGGAGACATTTCTTATGTCATAGTGGCAGGAGGACTGGACCTTTGGAGAGTGTAGGATTGGGACTGGGCCTCAGAATAGGAGTGGAAATAAGTTGAAATGACCAGAACAATGAAGATGACTGGAAAGAAAATTACTGATTGATTAATTGCTCAATTGGAGTAGAGGGAGAGCTAAAATGACTATCCCTGTGGAACTGATTTCTGATTGAGTCGTACAACCAAGACAACTAATATTTACTGACTGAGTTCATCTTATGAAGCTGATCCCATTCCAAGCTTGTTAATCAATAACCTCATAGAATCTACCCAACAACCAGATGAGATTCTATTCTTTTACTCACTTACCAGTGGGGATACTGTGGCTTTAGAGAAGATTATACTGCTGTAAAGGAAAGCCTTCCAGAATGGGAAAGAGGAAAAGACTAAGTATGCAAACTGGGTACTGGTGTGGAGGGGAATTTGGAGATTTCAAAAGCAAATAGAGCCAATGATTTAAAAGGGAACAAGGACACAGTGAGTGCTGTAGAGGAATGAGGGAGGTAAATCAGAAGACCAACACTCAAGTTGGATTCAGACTCTGAATGGAATGAGTTTCTGCAAGGACCTCTGTTATGTGTGTGTGTTTGTGTGTGCGTGTGTGTATGTGTAAAAAGTCATTCCATTGCCAACTGTCATTTAAATATCCACATACTTCCTTTGTTAGCCACTGTCATTCAGAGAGGAAAATTGAATTCTGGGTTGTGTTTTTTCAGGTTGAGGAATAGTTGGCACTGTTGTCAGTGTCAGTGGCTGGCTGGAATCTATCCAGAGTATATTTTCTTATAAAGTGTTTAAATTGGGTTTAGTGTTTTTTGGTTTGTTTGTTTGTTTGTTGTTTTGTTTTGTTTTTTTTAGATGACATCCAAAAAGTTAGACCTTCCTTGGCTCTTCTAAAATATCTACAGTTTAAGTAAGCAAGTGACTATAGACTCTACTGTTTATCTAGGAAAGTTTTGGGCATTTGGGGAGACATAAATGGAGATGTAAGAGGCAGGCTCTTGAACCTCCAGGAGATTATCATCATATTGGGAAGACAAGGGCATGAATTCTGACTCCTTTCTTTCTTTCTTATTCTGATGCCATGGAGGGCCAACTTTGACTTTGTATAACAGAAGCCCTAAATAAAAGTGTCTTAAATAAGATAGAAGGTATGTGAAGTTTCTTAGCCCATGGTTTCTGTCTTCTGAGTTGTTTTGTGATCATGACTTGTCACTTGCCTTTCAGCCCTCAGATGGATGTCTAGGCAATAAAGCAAGGCAGGCAAAAAGGAAAAAAAAAAGGCATATGCCAGCCAAATAAGACCCTTCCAAAAAGCTTTGCTGAAAACCTTACCCAAAGCTTTTGATTATATCTCGCTGGCCATGCATATCTGTACAAGTGCAACTGATTAGAGGGGCATGTTGCCTCTTGTTAGTAAAGAGGTGGGAGAATGGATTTTGTATAGTCATTGAGCAATGGCTGCCATAATACATCTCCAGGTACCTTGCCCTGGCCCAACAAATCCTATCATTTCTTCTCTGATATTGTCCCAGTACTCCGTGGTGGGACACATGCTTTGCATGGCTGAGGTCCTATATTTGAATTTTGGCATTTCCTGATTTTCAGGCAGCATGAAGGAAGAAACAGAGTCTGCAAGAGTCTACAAGACCCAGGTTCAAAACCCTCAGCTTGGCTATAGTATGGAAGAATAGGCTTTTGCAAGTGGCTTAACCACTCTAAAGCACTATGTTCTTGTTTGTAAACCACCATGGAATTACTTTGAGGATCAAACACAGTTATGAATATAAAGGATCTAGCCTTGTGCTTGGAACATAATAGATACTTAAGAAATGTCAGTGGTATTTGTTGCATGCTCAAAGCTGGAAGCCAATTCTTGAAGGATTAGACCATGTGGGCTTGCTGAATAGCAGTATTTATTTATTTAAAACAGTCTTATTGAGTCACAACCACTGTTTCTTCATTCCTTTCAAAATATCAAGATTTTCTTTCCACTTTACATTTATGTAACTGTAGGTATGACAGATGTATGTTTCATGCATATTTAGGGTATGTGTATATATCTCATGCACATAGATAGATTTCCTTTCATTGAAACCTGGGCTGTTACATTGAAGTCTAATAAAGGAACCTCAATTTATTTACATATTCTCTCTCTTTTTTTTTAAAGATTTTACTTATTTACTTGACAGAGAGAGAGAGATTACAAGCAGGCAGAGAGGCAGGCAGAGAGAGAAAGAAGCAGGCTCCTTGCCGAGCAGAGAGCCGGATGTGGGCCTCGATCCCAGGACCCTGAGATCGTAACCTGAGCTGAAGGCAGAGGCATTAACCCACTGAGCCACCCAGGTACCCCTACTTACATATTCTTAAAGTAATTTTTAGCCAGAAGAGAAAAGGCCTGGACTTCAGAGATTAACTTGTATATATTCCTCTGATTTGGACTGATGTCTTTTTTCAAGAATGAGAAAAGGTAGAAAAAGAAGGCAGCTCATGACTGACCTTTATTTTCCTCACAGTGGGAGAGGTCAGGTTAGAATTCTATGGGTCTACCCAGCTATCAGTAACCCAATACATTGAAACCTTATTTATGAGAGGAAAAGGCTTTAAACAAAGGATTTTCATTAGAGTTCTATTAAATGTGACAGTGTCTGCATGCTTTTGAAGTACGCTTTGATTTAAATCCAAATAACCAGGACTCAGCTCCTCTGTAAAGCAAGGCACACCCACAAAAGGACAGAGCCTTTCCCGAAGACCAGCAGAATCAAATCATGCTGTATTTAGATTAGTGGTGGCAGAAATTATGATCGCTCTGGGGCTGCTGCACATTTCTGCTGACAAGCTGCATGCCACTTTTCTGTAGTGACTATTCTTTACCTGGAACAGCTTCTCCATGGCAACCCCATTCACAGACTGCATTCATTACGTCTCTCTTTTGAAAATGAGCATGTTGGGAAGGAAATGAAATATATATGTTTTGAGTTCCTAAATGGAGAAAGGGTGTGGCGAGAACAGCAAACACGAGGGGCAAAAGCAGAGGATTTTTTTTTCTTTTTCTCAATTTGTCTTCTTCTTGGATGGATACAAATCAAAAAAAGAGTAATTAAAAATCACCTGGTACGGTGGATTCTCTCTTCCATCAGTGAGCATCCTGATGAGATATGGTTTGGATCGATTAATTTGTATCTCAGTTGCTACTAAGTTTTGGCCCAGTGGTTTGCTGAAATTTCACAGGATACTTTCATTCTGCTTTTCACCTGTTCATTAAAGACTGCCATCAGCCACTCAGGCCCTGAGAATTTGGCTAAGGGGAAAATCTCACAATAGTGTTTTCAAGGACAGAAGTTTTCAAAAGAAAAGAGTGAAAAAATACGAGAATGATTTTTCCATTATGTCAGGGAGTTATTGTTTTCTAAACTTGTTTCTCAAGGTCTAGAAATAAGAGTCTTTTGTAGGAAGATCTTTCTTTTCCCCTGGAATATGTTAAGAGACTCCCATGAACAGAAAGAAACACAACAAAATAAACAAAAAGCTTTAAGCAGTCACTTCATACTATTTCATATAAATATCTTGCTTTTCTTACCCTTCCAAATCTTCTGTTTTTCATTGTTCTTCAATTTTATGATTAAATGAAGGAGCGAATGTCCCATCAGATTACATTCAGCCAGAGAGATTTTGATTTTAAATCAAGAAAGCATCTCCCACATTGCAGCATGTTCGTAAGTAACAACAGGAGGACGTGGGACTATGTCATTCTGCCCAGTAGAAAGCCCACACTGCAAACTCCACGGCATCCATTCAGTAGTGTTGGTAATTGTTCTACTGTGGTTATTACCAATAGTTGGTTTTCATAATAGTGAGATGGCATTTCGTCGGGAACTGAATCATCGCAAAGTTCTTCAGGTGTAATTAGGATATGTTAGACATTGCTGGAAGTTGCCAGGACTCCTTGAATTGAGCCTGTAATGCTGTCACCCAAGGGGGATTTTCTGAATGAACCAGGATGTGAAAATTCCTCTGCTCTGTGACTTAGTGCCCTTGAGTGTGGCCATGTAGAAGCATATTTGTCGGGCGCCTGGGTGGCTCAGTGGGTTAAAGCCGCTGCCTTCGGCTCAGGTCATGATCCCAGGGTCCTGGGATCGAGGCCCACATTGGGCTCTCTGCTCAGCAAGGAGCCTGCTTCCTCCTCTCTCCTCTCTCTCTGCCTGCCTCTCTGCCTACTTGTAATCTCTCTCTCGGTGTCAAATGAATAAATAAAAATCTTTAAAAAAAAAAAAAAAAAAGAAGCATATTTGTCCTATCTTTTGGAATTGCACTGGTATACCGTTAGAATTCTGGAAACCACCAATGTATTTTAATTGTTAGGGTTCTATTGGGAAATGAATTTCTAATATGTTGTTACATTTATCATTATATATTTATTTATGTTAATACATGCAAACATTGACATACCAAATATCAGGTCAATTAACCTGAGAAATTAATTGTGCATTTAAAGAGCAGTAAGAGGAGAAATGCGCACCACTGGAAATTAGAGTTGGGGATTGGTTCTGTAAAGTGAACACCATTTCAATAATATGTGGGGATGAATAATTCCCCCTGAAACACCAAAGCAATAATGTACTGTAAGCATTGCTTTTCTCTGAAGAATTTGCCAGGAATTCAGTGGGAGACAACATTATGGGGAAATATTGATTCACTCTGGGCCCAATGAGTCTTATTATGATAAAGACAGAGTCCGTGGTCTTTTCTCAGCTTCTTTTTTTCTTAAACTAAATCTATGGAGTTGCTAATTATAACTGGGACATTTAGATTTTTTTTTAATGGGATGAACTAGAAAGTTTCTTAGGCCTCAACAATTTCTTCATGACCAGAACACCCTAAAAACAATAACAACAAAACAAAACAAACAAAAAAACTTAGGCTCCCACAGTTATGCCAGACATGATTTATGCATTTTGGTAATGCCTGGAATCTGGTATAGGAATCCCTTCCCATCAGTAGCAACCCTCTTCTTATCTGCACTCATCTCCTGTTCTATCTCAACTCACACTCACATCAACACAGGAAACTTACCATGTAGTGGTTAAGAGTACAAGTACTTCATCAATGGTTGGCACTTCTGCTTGCTCACTGTATGTGATCTTGGACATACAGCTCATATTTTTCTTTATGTAAATAGAGATAATAATGGTACTTAACCCATGGGGTTGTTGTCAGGCCGAAATGAAATAATGCATGTGCAATTCTAAAGAAGTCCTCCCTAAATACTAGGTGTCAACCCACACTACCTTCCTGTGGTACCTTGGACTCAGTTTCACTCTTGCATCTCAAATTGCAGCAAATAACACATAGAAGATATGAGTGAAAGCAGACTTGGGTTCCAGCCTATCCCATCAACTGTCTATTCACATCTTAGGTGGAAGGGTAATTTGGAGACAATAGCATTTAACATTAGTCATCAGAATTGATTCAAAAGATAGCAGCCAATTTGGAGCCCAGTGCTCTTCTTTGCTCATTGCATAGAAAGGTGATGGGATCCTAAATCTTTGAAGGAAGAGGACAGGGCCTTTTTCAGAGGTGGCTGAGTATGATGCTCTTTTGCTAGACTATCAGAACAAATTTTCTCTTCCAGAAATTCCTTCCAGATTAAAATACTGCATTTTAAAATCAAGAATCATACCCTTTCCTCTTCAATCGTCTTGAATGTTCTACACTCCTTTTGGCTTGTGCATTTCTTTTTTTTTTTTTTTTAAAGATTTTATTTATTTATTTCACAGAGGGAGAGAGATCACAAGGAGGCAGAGAGACAGGCAGAGAGAGAGGGGGAAGCAGGCTCCCCGCTGAGCAGGGAGCCCGATGCGGGCCTCGATCCCAGGACCCTGAGATCATGACCTGAGCCGAAAGCAGAGGCTTTAACCCACTGAGCCACCCAGGCGCCCGGCTTGTGCATTTCTTAGTGGGGGAAGTGGATGCATCACCAACTCTTCCCCCCCCACACCCATGAACAGGTTTTGCTTATCTGTTACTTCTGAGACCCTATGCTGAATATTTTCCTGCCACTTACTAGAATTGTTACTTTGATTGTTTCTGAACCCCTTATGCTACCATCTGAAGAATGGGAATTATAATGGTATCTACCTCATGGAGTTCCATACAGAGGTTTAATGCATTAAGGTACATATTTAAAATAATGTGGGGCATATTGAAAGCACGCAGTGGGAAATCGCCAGTATTACCATGATCTCTATTTTATAGAAGAGGAAATAGTCTCAGGGCAGTAAGACAATTTGGATAGGGTTTTAGAACCCATTCTGCCTACCTTTAAAATCTGAGCCTTTAATCCCTTTACCATTCTGTTTCTAGCATTCACCCTATACAACTGTAAGTCCAAGTCCTGTCATCCTTAAAAGTTTTTATGGTCAGTTGGAATGACCCTCATGAGCTTCAGAAGAAACATATTAGACCTGTGTTCAAGAAAGACATTGCAGAGTGGGAAGGTAGGGATAGGGTGGATGGGTTATGGACACTGGGGAGGATTTGTACTATGGTGAGTGCTGTGAAAGTTGTAAGCCTGGTGATTCACAGACCTGTACCCCTGGGGCAAATAACAAAAAAATTAAAAAAAAAAGAAAGAAAAAGAAAGAAAGACATTGCAGAATCATTCTAGAATAAGCTCAAATTTCTGCTTGTCTGTGGGGTTATCAGACCATGCATTTATGTTTAGAATCTTATATCCAAGCTAAGTCTCCTCTTTTTGCTTTGATAGAAATTAGCTCTTTGGAGTCTGAGAATAACTTAAGTGGGGAGAGGTGGGGCAAAAAAATAAAGTAAAATAAAAAAATAAAGGGGAGCCAAAGGTGAGTGGCTGACAGGCACTTGTGAGTCTACTTTTCCACTATATGAGAGATAGGCAACAGGCAACATGGCATCTATTTCCAAGGAAGACATTTTTTTAAGCAAACTCTACCCTCAACATGGGGTTAGAACTCATGACTCTAAGATTAAGAGTTGCAAGCTCTACTGGCTGAGCCAATTAGGGGTCCTCAAGGAAGACATTTTTAAATGAGACCTAAGGAACTCACAGGAAACCTCTTTCAGTCCAGCTGTACATAATCAGCTCTCATTTCAACCCTTGCTCAACACATCCCATAACAAAGCAATAATAAAATAGGAGGGAAAACTTTTCTGAAGAAAGAAAACTTAGGCAGTCAGCAAGTGCAACGCATGCTGCTATTTTTGCCTGACTGGCATCTATTTTGCCTTTCCCTGGTTGTTCTTCTGTCCTCTCACTCTACCTGGTTTGGGGGTGGTGCCAGCCACAGGTATAGGCACCGAACCCAGCCTGACCCAAATGGATTAAATCCTCAGCCTTTTACCAGAGTGAATGGGAAAACTACATTTTGGTCTGTTGGCCTTGACTGTGAAAGGATATGTGTTTGGAGCTCCTGGGAGTCACCCCTGCAGAAGGCCTTCCTGAGAGCAAAGCCAACACAAAAGGAAACAAAACCAATAGATGGAAAGACAGATTCCCTATGGTCTCTTTTGATCAACTGGATCCCACCTGGCCTGAAGATTCACACCAGGCTTCTCATCTGTAATAGAGTGCATAGAGATCTTTCTGTTTATTCCTTTAGGTAGTTTTAGTTGACTTTCAATCACCTGTATTGAAAGAGACCAGTTCAGTGAAATTTATCTTCATTCTGAGATATCTACCCTCCCAGGTTACTTTTACTTTCTTGTGTGCACTTTGCATTATATGAGATTCCATCAGTTGTCCCTGAAGAATCTGAGGTCACTAAGCTCTACTAACTCTTGGGTTCTGCCTTTCTTCCTCTCAATTAACAGAATTCCCTAGATCCTGCATGTAATATTGGAAAAAGGTGAAAAGTTTTCTAAGACAAGTGGAATAGAGATTATTTCCATGATAGTTCTGTTTCATACATGAGGAAATACTAATAATTAATAGACAATGTCTTTAGACCTCATTCAATCTTCTCAAAATCTAAAAAGAGGGGTATGATATCCATCTCCACAGCATATGGGGAAAAGCAGAGCTTGGAGAAGTTAAAATAGTTGCCCAAGGTCACACAGTTAATGGCTGGTATATCTGGGATTCAAAACCAGATGATCTTATTTTCACGTGACAGAAAGAGGAGCTAGAACATTGTAACCTTCTTCATACGAGGACACCTTTAATCCAGACCCCTTATGCTTTGATGTGCAGCTCAGAGCTCTTTCCTCAATTCTGTTTCCATGGTGCACCCTGCATCTACACTTCTTGAATGTTCCTGCATTTGCTGGGGGTGGGAAGTCTTTCTCCAGACCTCAGCTTCAGATGCTGCCCACCCAACCATCTGTGGCAACAGATTTGTGTGTTATCAATTAAAGTCTAAAGGAAGTTGGTGAAACCTCCTACTCTAACAGGATGGGCTAAAGCAGTTCCTGTTAAAACAGAAATGGGTTGTGTCTGTGATATTGGTAGTTGGTAGGTTTCCAAGAGCACTTTAAATACACCCTGTGCCATGAATTGCTCAGCTCTGATACTCTTTAAGACTTTCCTTTCAGTGGTGGCTCATTTCCAACAAGTGGACCACTACATAACTAAACAGGGTTGCCCTTGTGGAAAGCGAAGCAAAATCCACAAGTCGGAGAATCTGCCCCTACAATTTTCACTTTGGGATTCACTTTGGAAACCACAGTTACTTTTTATTCTACAAAGTCTTCACACATATGGCATGCCATGCCCCAATTACAGTCACAAAGATTCCTTGGTTTCAACTATTCTGGTAGACTATCCATGTTTTTGATATGCCTCACTCAGGGAATGCCAAAATATCGAGTACACAAAATAACCTGTAACTTCAAGATAGACCATCTCTAGCCTATGCCCTTAATTTTGTGAAAATTCATCTAACAGTTTTTACATAGCCAAATAAATTAAATTTTTACATAGGGATTTTCAAAACATATATTTAGTATCTACTATATGCCATTTTCTGTGGTAGACCCTAGAAGAATAGAGATTAACCATATATGTTTTCTGCCATCATGGAATTTACTGTCCAATAGCAAAGAGTAACTAGGTGGTAAAGGGTGAGGTCAGCCTGACTTTAAAAGGAAAAAAGAAAAAAAAATTCTACATATGCTTTAAATGTCTTGTGAAGAAAAGTGTTTCTGAAGCATAGAACTTTAGTCCCATTATGGGTAGTTAATTGTATTGACAAATATCAGGCTATCTCCCTTTCCATTGACACTAACAGCAATATGCCAAGAATAATGCATTTTCTTCTCTCTTCTGTTTCTCAACTTCAGCGTATTCAATTTGGGGGCAGATAATTCTCTGTTATGGGGCTGCCATGGGCACTGTAAAGTGTTTAGCAGCATCCTGGGGCTCTACCTTCTAGATGCCAGTAGTAAACTCCTCTCCAGTTTTAACAATCAAAAAAGCCTCCAGGCATTGTCCCATGTACCCTGGGTGAATGGGTGGTTGGGGAGGAGGGAGAGCAAAACACTTTCAGTTGAGAACCAAAACCAACTGAAGGTACGTAAGAGTGGAAAGGTGTTTTCACAGGTTGATGTATAGAATAACCTATTTTCCAATATTGTCTAAAATAGAATGATCTTGTTCTATCGTGGTCCATATTAATGGAGAAAGATGAGTCATTCCTGGAGACAAAGGAATGGACCAACTGACCTCTCAAAGTCCCTGCTGCCCCTCGAATTCTAGGACGGTGTTTATCTATGACCTAGCCTGATTCCTCCCTGTCCCTGTCCCTGTCCCTGTACTAATGATAGTGCTTGTCAAGCAGCCCCACTATCCACCAGGCCCTTTATGTCTGCAGGAAGCTCAGAGGAGACTTTTTTCTTTCTTTCTATTTTTTTTTTGAGAAAGTTTGGCAGAAACATTTTTTTTAAAGAGAAAGGGGGAAAAATCAAATTTAAGGCCTTTGGGAAAATAACTTTCTGTGCTCTTAGGTACCAGAATCAACCATTTGTTAGAATCAAACGTCTGCTAAAGTGTGAAAAATTGTTGGAAGGCATTTTCTAAATTTTGTTATTGTTGTTTTATCAATTCATTTCTGTGAGCCCTCTCATTTGAGGTCTGTTGGCTGTCCAGGCCAGGCTGGCCAGCTGAGAAGGGTACGTACCATCTTTTATTCTTAAGGTCCTGATATTTACCTGATGGTTTGGAAGGTGGTTGTGCTGTGGTGGAAGGAGCTTAGGACTTGAAAGTTTTAAGACCTGGTTTTGAATCTTATTACCATCACTTCTAGATTTCAAGATTTCAGGAAAAGTTGTTGAATTTCAGGGACTTATGTTGTCCCTAAACATGGAGGCAGTAAAACTCCTCTCCACTGGACTACCCTGAGGATAAAACAAGAAAGTAACTATTTGCAGATATTGTAATGCCTCTGGAAATTATTTGTTAGTATGATCAGACATTTTAATCATGTATTAAATGTTGGTTTCACCATTGTCTACTTGCATAGCATTCTTAATTTCAAATTGGGCAAAACTAGACCATGTCCCTAAGAACACATTTTAGCCACACTTTTTATATTAATCTCTCTCTGCAGCTATGATTCCCCAAACTCCCCTGTAATTTCCCACCTCAATAGTCTATCCTACAGATTTTTTTTAAATCCAGCTTTTCTGTAGTAAGAGCATGGTGTCAGAATTAGATCTAGAGTCCAATCCCAATGCTGTTAGTATTAACTCCTTGACCTTAAGCATGACATCTTTTATAAACCCATAGCAACCACCATTTCAT
The DNA here is from genome assembly GCA_002007465.1 of Ailurus styani. Taxonomy (NCBI): domain Eukaryota; kingdom Metazoa; phylum Chordata; class Mammalia; order Carnivora; family Ailuridae; genus Ailurus; species Ailurus styani. Next base: position 189,148 of record LNAC01001424.1, read on the forward strand.
CAAAAAACGAGGATAATAATAGATTATATCTTAGAGTGTTGTCATATTGATAATATAAAATAAGACTGTAAAGTGACAACAAGGTGCTAGACCCTATTAAGTTCTCAAAATGTGTTAACTAGTATCAATGTGCTTGAATCAATTAAAGCTCTTGGACGGAAATGATGTACAAAGTCTCTATATTGCACATGGTATAGTGTCAGTTTTGAAAATATTTCTTTGGTTGAACAACCCTAGGGGACAGTGTGAGTTTATGGTTTTTTTTGTGACTGATGCCCCCTGGAGTTGTGCAGCCACAGTCTGAGTTTTCTCTGTCTGTCCGTGGAGCACTATAGGAAGACCTACCATCAACATACTGATGAAGTTTTCCTCAAAGCCAGAATGATGAAACCCAGGAAGGATTTGGAAAAAATGTTGGATTAGAGCAAGGCTTCTTAAATTTTAATGTGTGTGTGACTCCCCCAGGAATCTTGTCAAAATGTAGATTCTGCTTCCTTGAGCCTGGAATGGGCCCTGAGATTCTGCATTTCTAATAAGCTCCCCAGGATGCAGTGGAGTCTTATGCAGGGACCACACTGGGTAGTGAGGTTCTAGACTTGGAAGGTTGTCTTGATCATATCTTTATTTGGATGCACTCCTTTTCCTTAGTAGGTGCCTATAGCTCCTGCTAGATGCACTTCTCTCCCAGAATTCATTGGATCCGTATGGAATAAGAGGTCCAGGAAATGTTCAACACCAAAAGCACTCTAGAGCTAAAGAAGCTTGCCAAACATGATCATCTATAGCTCCCCATCTTGGAGAACCACATGATGCATGAATGTGTTAAAAATTTTGAGAAACCCTACTGTGAAAAAACAAAGACATTTTCCGTGGTTTAATGTAGAATTCTCCTCACATATTTTCCAAGTGTCTTTAGATCAAATCAGTTACATCAGAGACTTGAGGGTGCAACGTGGGCATCAGTAGATTTTAAACACTCTCCAGAAGATTCCAATGTATCATGGACACTGGACAACACAGGGTAGGAGGAGGAAATTTTGCTAACAGAGCACACTTGGGGACAACTCAGCAGTTGAAATAGTCTGATAACCCTTTGTGATCAGATGATAAGCATGGCAACTCCTGAAGTGGTTGGCCTACATTTATACAATAGGTTTCTTGTTTAAACAGACTTATAAGACTTAAATCTGGCTGGGAATGTGGGGACACTGGAGCTGACAGACTGGGTGGAGAAAGAGCACAAGGACGATTAAACATTCCCAAAAGCCTCCATGCTATTGAATGTATGTCTCCATCTGTGTCTACTTTGGCTCAGACCTAAGAATTTCCTTGCAACCCTGGAAATATTTGAAAGAGAAGTGTTTTTCATAGCTACATTGGACATAAGTTCCACTCCTAGCTCTTTTAGGAGCTACCACTTCAGGGTAGACCATTAACAAAGACAATGAGCTCCTCTGGGTGTCGTGTTCCTGGGTATAAATGGGGCTCGCACCTGCCCTGTCTGCTTCTCACACCTGTTGTGCAAATTAAATATGAGCTTGTGAAGAGAAAACATTCGGTAAACTATTTTACCAAATGCAGATAAAAGATTATAAGATATTCTTATTGTGAAAGAAAAATGTCATCTCCCTTTGTGAAAATTACATAAATTGTCTGGTATCTTTGGTCAGATGCTGCAGAAATTTGAGGAAAAGCAGGACTCTGCGCTTCTGCCAGTCTTGTATTTGACTTCTGCCCAGTGCCTGGGTGCAAACTGGCTCTCTGTTAAAGAGTCAGGAGAAACTCTGTTATCTGGTATGTCTAATTAATCTCTGTAGATCAATTTGCTAATCATTTGCTTCTCTTATAGATTACTTATTATTGCTGATGCACAGATCATGCCCAAAGATGGCTCCATATTGTGCTACAAATTTACCCAAGCACTGATAAAAATATGACCTTTCAATGACCATTTGAAGTAACACAGCCATCTGTACCTTGCTGGAAGCCTTACGTACTTAAAACCTCCCTCTTCCATGCCATTCCAGGGAGCATTTTCTACCTGCTGGGGTCCTCATTAATGGGCAATAAACTTCGACCTGAGTTCAGATGAGTTTCTCTAAGAAATTTTATGTAGTCATTACTATGTATTTGCATTGTCCTATCTTCCTAAATTCCAGTGATAGGAACCCACAACAAGGCAAACCCATGACTTCTCATGTGTGAAATGGGTACTTGAGAAAGTCAGTTCTGGGGAGTGTTACAGAGATTGCAGATAAGCCTTTGGTCTGTGTCCCTGTAGCTTGCCATCTCTGTCTCTGTCACATCCCCTGCTGTGTCCCTCCCAGCTCTGGTAGCCTTTAAAGCAGCCTCCTTATTCATCCTCAGCAAGGGGCAGAGAATTCTGCATGCATTCTGGCCAGGCCTTTTTGGGGAGGTAGAGCTAGAACAATGCATAAGACATCTCTTTGTAGGAGGGGTTTTTATCAAGATTACATTTATTTGAGTCCAAGATGCCTTGTAAAAACCTAATCCTGGTAGTATCTGAATCAGAATACCCAAATGAGAAAAAAAACCCAAAAACTTCTTAATAAGTTAGAAGCCCAAGATGGGATTTTTATACAAAATACATTTTTTAATTAGTGATATTAATTATTTTGTCCATTTGAGGTAAAGTCGATGTTATTACAATGTCTACTACTGGCTGGAACGTTGAGTGTTTTTGTGTATTAAGAAGTAAACTAGGTCCTTCACGTGCATTATCTCATTATCCAACCAGCCCTGTGTGATAGGTGATGTTTTTACCCCCATTTTATGGTTCTGGAAGCTGGGGTTTGAAGAAGTTAATAGTTCATAGTTAATAGTTAAGCATTCACTAAACTCTAAGTGCCATTACTTTATGCACTGTACATATATTAACTCGATCTTTTTTTCACTTTTGCTTGCATTTATCTTACGCATAATTTACTCCAGGGCCGTAAGTTTTTGTTTCTAAAATTTCTTATGGGATTTCTTTTTTGTCTGTGCAACCTCATGCTCCAGTTTAGGAACAATCTGCTCTTTTTTGGTAAGGATCCTCTCAGAGGAGCAGGGAGAGCTCATGCATGGGTTATTCTGACCACGAGCCCCATAAGTTCCACACCACGTCTTGGGGGCTTTGTTCACCTGTATGTACTCAATGACCAGAGAATCTCCATCTAAACCCTTCAGTTTGGGGTGCCTCAGTGGCTCAGTGGTTGTGTCAGACTTGATTTCTGCTCAGGTCATGATCAGAGTTGGGAGCCCTCTGCCTTGGTCTCCGCAGCTCATTATGGAATCTGCTTGGGATTCTCTCTCCCCCTCTCCCTCTCCACCGACCCCTGCTCACTATAAATAAATAAATAAACAGACAAACATACAAACAAAATTTTTAAACTAAGTTCAGCATCACTCTGCATTTTTAAGCATGTGCAGTAAAAATTCAGCACTCTTTTTGGGCCAACAACCCTGTGTCCAGCCCCACTATTTGGACCAACTCCACCGTTGGAGCAACAGAATGGCACAGATGGCTTCTGGAAAGTGACACCCTTCAGATACTTGGTGGTTTTTGAATATACGTCCCCTTGATGGCCTGGGCCGTTTCACATGCTCTTAAAGAGAACACAGAGATTTGAACCTCTTGATTTTGTGCATGATTTCGTAGGGTTTTCTGGGTCAGGCGAGTCGCGAACTATTTTCAGGGATCTCCTCAGGTCACTTACGGGAAGAATTATATTAACTTCACCTTAATGAACTCAATCAAACCTAATGATCTTATGAGATAAGCACTTTTGTTAACCCATTAGTGGATGAAGGACCTGAGACATGGAGTCTCTAAACACTTAGCTCTCGTTTCTAGATTTAGGTAGCAGAGTCAAAATCGGACTCAGCTCCTGTGTTTCTAAAGCCTGTGTGTAGGCACACTTCCTTATTAACAGGGAGCCAGGAGTTGGAGGCATAGGAGGTGGAACTAGGGGCTAGGTTGTCTATAGTACTTTGGTCCTTTACCCTGTTGTCCAGCTCCACCTAAACCCTGTAGTCTATCTCATTTGAGATGGTGTGTGAAAAATGAAGCAAGATCTCTAGTGCTGAGAGGCAAATGCTGTGATCATCTGCATGACTTGATTCTCTATTCCAGTAATATGAAAATTGTCAATTATGGGTGAATTATGGATGCTACAGATACCTGTAATTTGCGGCTGCAGTTTTGTAAACACGTGCAGCTGCCTTTAATTTTATTTTGCCCATCATGTAATTCATTAACACACACCTGTAGGTACCTAAGATACAGAAACTAATGAAGCCAGTTTCCAGTTTCCACTGTTTATGTTTTGTACACTTCTCTGTTTAATTACCAGACTCAGAGTTGAGAAATTGGTTAAGAACAGATGCATCCCAAGAAGGAGCCTAGTGATTATCCTGTAAGAACAAACTCGAATTCCCACCTCAGCCATTGACTTAAATCATTGCTTTATCAGCCGAAACCCAGGCATTTTAGAAAAGGAAAAAATTGTAGAATTGATTTTTCTGCAACTGCTATGGCAGCAAAGGCTAATCATTAAAACATGGATTTTGCAGATAGCTGGTGGAGATGCTTAAAATCAGAGCCTTGGTTGGTGCTGATGGATACTTCCTACTCCACACTGTCCCTGGACAAAGGCCAAGCAAGTCCTTTCCTGTGAAATGAGGGAGTGCAACAGTGACTGACCGGAAGTGCTTATTTTAAGCCTTCCTCTTGTTTTTCCCCCAATGTGTTGAAATGGATGGATTGGGTTGTACATAATTATTACTTGTCCTCACTGTCATATTTGTGGAAATATCAAAGGTTTTGTATGTTTTTTTCTGCAAAAACCTCCTCATCTTGCCAGTTGTTTTTAACAGGATCTCCAGTACAACAACAGTAATAATAATATTATTATAATAAATAAACATAATAATGGCTACATTTTAGAACACAGATCATACATCAGGCATTCTATTAGACATTTTGTATCAATGATTTCATTGGGTTCTCAACAAAATCTAACAAGAATGGCTTCATTTTTTCTCCACTTAACACACTGGGAGCCGGAGGCTAAGTGACTCATCAACAGGGTGGCTCATCTAAGAAATGGGGTCTCTGTGATGTAAACCCAGCATGGCTGGTCCTCCTTCAAAGCCTGCCCTCCACATCAGGATGCCATACAGACTTCCACCTTATACAGATATCCTTTTTTTTTTTTTTTAAGATTTTATTTATTTATTTGACACAGAGAGAGAGAGATCAC